>JAJIYU010005611.1:0-22033 GCA_030144865.1 Tinospora cordifolia
GTTGTGTACTTTCCTTTATGATTAAATAAAGATTTGAATTTCCTTTTATCTCTTTAATGTAGCCTTGTTTAGTATTTACATTTAAGGCATGAGATATTGGGAGTAGAAAGTCAAGTGTGTGTCATTTGTAAAGTAACATAGGACCCGGCCCATGGTTAAGTCCACTGTTGCGACAGTTGTTATAACAGTGGATGCAACGGTGGTTATGTCCACAAATGGTTAAGTCCAAGTTAACATGCGGGGGTCGGGGTGTTACATTCTAGAAATCACTTCTACCTTATGACGCTTTCTTCCAAAATTTTGGCAGCAATTCCCCCTATGTACTAGTGCCAATGAAGATCGCCTAACTTAATTCTCCAATTCGAGAGAATAACTTCTCACACACACAAAAAGGGAAGATGGGAAGAGGTGCAAAGAAGAAGGCTTAGAGAAAACAAGAGGAAAATTCAACTCCTATTTTTAGAATGAATAAAATTGAGAGCCTAGGGAGGTTTTCATAGGTTTTTAAAGGGAGAAAATTGAAAAGTTTTGAGTTTTTCTTTGAATAAAACATCCTAATTCTCCTTAATTTCGTACTTTCTAATTTTTAGAGCAAAATGAAAATTTTTCAAATTTTTTTCGAATTTAGAAACCTATTTTTCAGAATTTTTTTGGATTTGTCGTGATTTTTTGGTAATATTTTTCATATTTTAATTTCGGATCTGATCTGGGTCATTGGATTGATTTCAGATCAATCAACAAAAATCAGAGTCTTCAATCTGGATCGTTGGATTTTCCTCAAGCGCATCAACAGTTCACGATCTATCCAAAACGACTTCGATCTGGACCGTTGGATGATCCTCGAGCGCATCAACATTTCATGATTAATCCAAACAACTTCGATCGTGACTGTTGGATGATCCTTGAGCGCAGCATGGTTTGCGATTAACTAACACGGTTTTGATCTCGACTGTCGGATGATCCTCGAGGCAGTACGGTTCGCGATTAATCAACACGGCTTTGATCTCGACCGTTAGATGATCCTCGATCACGATGTGCAGATCTCAGTTCGCGATCAACGAACTCGATTCTGGCTGCACGATCATCCTCGAGTTTTGTATGTGGATCTCTGGTCGTTTGATCTTGATGATTCGGTGCGCCCGTGCGTGTGTGCAGATCTGATCGTGGCCATCGGATCGTGAGATCCAATTCCAAATCTATGGTTTGCAGTGTTTTAAGTTTGTTTTTGATTTTTTAGCCGAATTTCTTGCTTTCTTTTTGGATTTTTGGCCAAATCTCGATCCCAATTGACTTTCTAATCCTGTTTTCATAAAAAATTGTACATATCCTTGTATTTTTGGCTATGATATCCAATAATATACATTATATTTATATATTTTCTTTCAAAAATCTATTAAATTGATTTTTTCCTTATTTGGGTAACTATGACTCGCCAAAATTTTTATTCGTCAATTCCGTACAATTTTCTAAAGAAAAATTCAAATTTCATATGAATTTTTTGAGATGTTACAACAAAGAATGTAGAAGACCAATTGACTGACCACAAATGGGTATTTTAAGCTAATATCTAGTGGAGTGGTCACTTGATATGTCAAGAATATACGTGCCAAATTTCATCCTAATCTGAATTGAGTAAGGGGGTCAATTGATGTGCCGACTGAATGCCTGTCACATAGGAAATGAGATTTCATAGCCCCTGTTACCACGCTTAGAAAGCATAGCAAATGATGTCCAAAAATCAGAATCTAAAATTTTGGTAAATATTTAGGAGGTGTAGATGAAATCTGAAAAGTTTAGTGCAAATCTGACGTACGGATTGATCGTAGAAAAATCAACAAATTCACTATACAAAGAGAGCAAAAAGCTTGAATTTGGATATTTTAGCCTAATTGGCCCAATTTTGACCTAATTTGACCCAATTTGACCAAAGTTGACCATGATTGTGTTGACCAATTTTGACTGAGTTTGACCAGTTGACCAAGTTTGATTGATTGACCGAATCGAATTTGGGTAGATCGAAACCAATTATGGATAGTTGAGTAAGGGATTAAGCCACATTCTAAAGAGAACTAAAATTGAGTTTAAATAATGTAAATTCGAGTGAGCATTGCGGGACTGGGCCAAGTGTTGATGGGACATTGGTGTGTGGGACATGAGGTGAGTAATTTGATCCAGGTGTTTTCTGTAACTTGTGTTCCTTGCATAAAAAATTGTGTGAAAAGATATGATTTAAATGGTTTCATGAGATTGAGATACTTCTAATTAATTTGAAACGTATAAATGTACATAGGTAATAAGACCATAGGCTCAAGCGCCAAACATTAGGGTTAGGGTACATGATGTGATTGGGATTTAGACTCGAGGGCTGAGCATTGGGGTTAGGGCATATAATTAGTGCGCCTAACCTCAGACCCACTCGAGTACGACGCTCGAGGACCAAGTGCAAGGTTAGGGTATTCAAAGAATACGCCTAGCTTACGACCCGCTCAAGTGGCCAGTACACCTAACTTAGGACCCGCTTGAGCGATGACCTTAGAGTTGGATTTGATGATTTGAACCCTAGTCCTGATACAGTTTTGAGCGGCATGTATTTGAAATATTTTTCTATAACTGTTGCATTGTTTATAACTATTTTTATACTATGCCACACATTCACACTGCATCATTTTACTGTTCATGCATACATGCACTATTTTGGAAATAATAGTTAGGGGTAACATTCCAGTCTTATTACTCACTGAGCCATGTTGATTTTTAGGCTCACTATTCTACTAATATTTTAGTTTCTTCAGTGGCTGATAGAGGGAAGGGCGTGGTGATTGCTTAGTTTCCTGACGACTCATTTTCCCTTTTCTGGTCCTTTTTGTTTGAGGTTGGTCGCTTTCGTGTATGTATACATATATATATATATATATATATGGTCAAATGTGTATTTTGGACAAGGCCATATGTAATACAATAATCACTCTTCGTACGTTTGTTCAATTTCACTTTTGAAGCTTTAAATTATTCTGATATCACTTGTTGTTGAGGTTGGAGAGGCTTAATAGTGGTTGGGCAAACTTAACATAGTGAGTGAGTTCGTCGAGCCACTGTACTAGTCAGGCTGCCCTTCGGCCTAGGGAGGAGGTCTCGATAGTGTTGGTATCAGAACCTACGTTAGAAAGAATTGAAAAATTATAATAAATAAAGGACCTAAGCAATATCAAAATGATTGCGAAAGTAAATGAACCATCAAACAAAGGAGATAAACTATAAATCATAAAACATATTTTAAACAGAATATACAATACTACTAAACTTTTAGAGTTGAGTCTGTTTTGAATTCATGAATAACCAATGATTTGATTCAAAACGCAAATAGATATGCAACTTAAGCGGGGTATAACAACACCCAGGCAGGGCAGACTATCGCTCGGGCCTAAGGAGCCGATGGCACCACTGCCACCTCTAGTTTAGCCTGAGCTGGACCCTATACAAAGGCTCGAGGCTATGGTTAGGGTGTCTAACGAGGCTATTGAGGCCCAGATGGCCTTACTAAGAGAGAGACTTGATAGGTTGGAGGTTGTCAGACAAAAGGCTAAGCCAGTAGTGCAACTTGCTCCACCTGTACCATCAACTATTGAGCCATTAGTTGAGGCAGCAGTAGTTTAAACTACTCCCGCCCTAGACACAGAGAGAGATGAGAGAGCCCATGCTTGGTCCTCAAGAGTTTCATGGACTTGTGCCCTAGAAGTTCAGAGGTGGCATCAGCTTAGAAGCAGCAGAGAATTGGTTACTTAACACGGAGAAGAACATTGAGACTTTAAGATTATCTAAGGCAGATCAGGTTCATTTTTCAGCCCATATGTTAGAGAGTGAGGCTGCCAGATGGTGGCTATCCACAAGGAACATAGAGGGTTCGATCACCTCTTAGGCCAAGTTTAGAGTTGTTTCTTAAGGCTTACGTTCTTGACACTGAGCGGGAACGTAAGAAAGTTGAGTTTCTAAGCCTGCGTCAGGGGACCAGACAGTGAGAGAGTATATACATCAGTTCCTACAGTTGGAGGCCTACGCACCTGGGTTGATAGCTGATCAGAGAGAGTGAGAGGGTTGGATTCTACCGATGAGGGCTGGGGGTCGCTATTAGGCAGGCGACTTCCACATCTAGAGCCTGAACCTTAGAAGAGATCTAGAAGGAAGCCCTTCGGTATGAGATGGATGGATTCGATGAGCGTCCTAAGATTTCTGTAGTATCTGGCAGCACTCCTCAGCTATAGCCACAACACCATGCCATATCACAGACTCAGCTATCATACAGAGGTGGGCCCAAAAGTTAAGGAGGTCGTGGTTGTCATCAGAGGCAGAGGAAGATGAAGTACTATGAGGGGCAATCGAGGAGCACTCCTAGCCAGATTGCCACAAAGGCAGTAGCACTTGTAGTCACTCCTGTGCAGGTACAGCCACCGATAGAGTAGCAGAGCATATTTTCTAGGGCCTGAGGCAAAGGCTGTGGTCGAGGTCGTGGACAAAACCAGAGTTATCAAGGAGACAGAGACCACCCTTCACATGCTATCAATGCGGACAGGTTCGACACAAGAGGGCTAAGAGTCCAACTCTTACAATAGGTTCTAGTTCTTTCACCCTAGTTATTAAAGACAGAACACAGGTTGTCACCTAGCCTGACCCTAATTCGACTAGGACCTTGGTTGAAGGTATTGTCTCACTTTATGATTCATTTGTATATGTGTTGATTGTTGTTAGTTCTACTTTGCCATTTAATTCAGGATGTGTCATAGATAGACTGGGACTTAGACCAGTTAGGGCTCCTACTTGGTTGATATTGAGCATTGTAGTTGGGGAATGCATCTACCCCAACATGATATGTGAGAGGTGTGTACTTAGGATGGGGGACTTTGAGATTGTGGTAGACCTTTGGGTGTTGGAGTTTGTCGAGTTGGACGCTATACTTGGTATGGATTGGCTGACTGCGTACTACCACATGTGGATTTCTACACCAAAAAGGTTGTGTTTCAGATTCTAGGCCAACCCACTGTCATCTTTCAAGGGAGAGCTTTAGATAAGCAGAGTACTCATGGCAAATTGGTGATGCAACATGAGATTGATACTCTAGCTAGTTTGACGACCATAAATGAAGCACCTTCATGATCCAGCATTGATGAGATCCCTGTCATTAGAATCTTACCTGATGTGTTCCCTCAAGATCTACCTGGCTTGCCCCTAAGCGAGAGATCGACTTTATTATCGAGATTGTTCTAGGGATAAAACATGTATTGATTCCTCCTTATTGCATGGCGCCTAAAGAGTTGCAAAAATTTAAGGTACAGTTGAAGGAGTTTTTGAGCAAGGGTTTCATTTCTCCTAGTGTGTCACCTTGGGTGCTTCGATATTGTTTGTGAAGAAAAAGGAAGGGAGCCTCCGTTTATGCATCGACTACCGACAACTGAACAAGGTGATGATCAAGAATAAGTATCCTCTATCGTGTATCGATGATTTATTTGATCAGCTTAGATGTGTTAAGGTATTTTCGAAGATTGATCTAAGATCTAGGTACCATTAGCTGAGAGTTTAGGGAAGCAGATGTGCCAAAGACTGTGTTCTACACTAGATATGGGATCTATGGGTTCTAAGTCATATCGTTTGGTGTGACCAATGCCTCGGCTATGTTTATGGACCTCATGTGGAGGGTGTTTTGGCCATACCTCGATGCCTTTGTGATTATTTTCACTGATGATATCTTGATCTATTTGAGGTCTCGTGAATAGCACGCCGAACACTTGAGGATCACACTATAGACCTTGAGGGAGCATAGGTTATATGCTAAGTTCAGCAAGCGCGAGTTCTGGTTATTAGAAGTTCGATTTTTGGGTCACATGGTTAGAGCTGAGGGTATTTTTGTCGACCTCATTAGTGTCGAGGCAATTATCAGCTGGCCGAGACCTACCACAGTGACTGAGATCTGTAGCTTCTTGGGTTTAGCAAGCTATTATCGCCATTTCATCCAAAACTTCTCGAGGATTGCAGCTTCAATGATGAAACTAACCAGGAAGAATGCTCCACTTGTGTGGACTAAGAAGTGCGAGGATGCCTTTCTTGAGCTTAAACGAAGATTGACATCGGCTCCAATACTAGTATTGCCAGAGCCTGACCGAGAACTGACTATATACACTGATGCATCACAGATAGGCCTTGGCTGTGTATTGATGCAAGAAGATAGTGTCATTGCTTTTGCCTCTCAACAGTTGAAGGATCATGAGAGGAACTACCCAGTACATGACCTAGAGCTAGCAACAGTAGTATTCGCACTCAAGATATGGCGACATTACCTTTATGGCGAGCGTTTAAATCATAAGAACCTCAGATATTTGTTCTCATAGAAGTGTTTGAACATGAGACAGAAGCGATGGATGGAGCTGTTGAAGGGTTTTGGCTTTACTATTGAGTACCACCCAGGTAAGGGTAATGTAGTGGCTGATGTTTTAAGTCAAAAATGGGTCGAGATTGCATGCATGGCTAGACACATGGATCATGAGTGGATGATGATTAGTTTTACCATGATTATGAGTATCCATGAGTCATGTTCTGAGGCCAGAGTCAGTGTAACAAATTATAGCCCAACCAATCAGTGCAACAAATTATGACACATTCAAGGCTTGGGCAGATGACACTTCTCATGAAGAGTGGTCACTTGATTCATAGGGTGCACTAAGGTTCAAAAAATGACTGTGGGTACCAGATGATGTTAGCTTGAGACGCAGTGTGCTTGAGGAGCTACACCGCTTGAGATATTTGTTCATCCAGGTGCCAATAAGATGTATCAAGATGCTAAATGCACATATTGTTGGCTCAGGATGAAATAATACATAACAGCCTTCATTCAGAGATGTGATACATGCTAGCAAGTTAAGGCTGAGCACCAGAGATCCGGTAGATCTTTACAAACCTTATCTATACCAGAGTAGAAGTGGGAACACATCACTATCGACTGCATTACAAGATTACCCTATACACAGCGGAGACATGATGCGATTTGCGTAGTTGTGGATCGTTTGACGAAGTCTACTCACTTTCTTTCTATGCACAGCAAGGATTCTGTGGAACGATTGGACCAACTTTATATTAAAGAATATTGAGGCTCCATAGGGTTCCTTTATCCATAATATCAAACAAATATGCTAGGTTCACATCTCGCTTTTGGTAGGCATTATAGGCTCAGTTGGAGACGAAGGTGAACCTTAGTACAACATTCCATCCGTAGACTGATGGTAAGTCAGAGTGAGTGATTCAGATTCTAGAGGATATGTTGCGATCTTATATTTTGGACTTTGGTGGTAGCTTGAAGGATCACTTAGCCTTGTGCGAGTTTGCTTATGATAACAACTACTAGTTGAGCATTGGGATGGTGCCATTTGAGGCGTTATATGGTCAATTATGCAGATCCCCTGCTTGTTGGGCCGAGACTGGTGACAAAGCAGTCTTGGGCCCCACCTTCATATAGGAGTAGAATGAGAAGATATAGAAGATTCGATAGAATATGAGGGCAGTTCAAGACCGACAGAAGAGTTATGCAGATAACTGAAGAAGGGTCCTTGAGTTTGATGTTTGTGACCATGTCCTCCTCCACATTTTTCCTCACAAGGGGCAAACACGCTTCAAGATTTTAGGGAAGCTCGCATTGAGATATATTGGGTCATTTGAGATCCTTAAGAGGATTAGCCCAATGGCTTATAAATTAGCATTACCACCATAGCTATCGGGTGTGCATAATGTATTTTATGTTTCTAGGTTGAGGAAATACCACCACGATCCCTCGCATATTATGTGGCCATCATCGATTGAGCTGTGAAGAAGTTGTGCAACAAGAAGATACCAATGGTATGAGTGCGCTGGCAGTTCCATGGTGCTGAGTAGGATACATGGGAGAGTGAAGATTTTATAAGCCGACACTACCTTGAGTTGATGAGTGTTGCTCCTTAACGGGTATTCTCTACATCATTGTAAATTTCAAGGACGAAATTTCTTATAAGGAGGGGAAGATATGACAACCCATATTTTTTGCACACAAATTAATAGGTTTGATGTATGCGTTTTCATATATTTTTCAAAAATTTTAATGAAAATACATGAATTTTATCAATTTTCTCTAATTTTTAAATCATTTACTGAAAAAAATTAGAATAATTGATAAATACAATTTTAAGGGAGAATAAATTAATTATGGAAAAAAATATAATTTTTTGGAGAAAACAAAGTTTTTGGGAGAAAATATAATTTTTGGGGTGATTATTAGATTTTTGGGAGAAAAATGCTAATTTTTGAAAAAAAAGTGTATAAATGATGAAAATTGAAAAGTAATAAAGATTTTGATAAAAATTTTTGAAATACCTGAGTGGATAAACCAAATAATTATAATAAAAATAAATGAAAAAAGGAGTAAATACATATATGTATAAGAAAAGAAAATAAAACAAAAAAAATTTGGATTTTCAGGCGCACGGGCTCATGAGTTGTGCGGTTTGGGTCATCAACGCTAGCCCAAGCTTGTGCCAAATGGCCTGTGCGCCGGCCGAGCTGAACCGGGGCGTGGGTTGGCCTACGCACCCCAGCCATGCATCTCCTTCGTTTTTATTGAATTTCCTACGATTTTTTAGCCATTTTTTAGCAAGAAAACTAGCAAATCCATGGTTTTAAACCCTGTTTTTTGCCAATCCAATCACCCTCCTGACTAAGCTAATACATGGAGACAACAAGACACCTTGCATGGCAGCTCATGAGCCATGGCCACGTGGCACTCCTTTTTGCTGTGCAAAGACACCTCAACATGCAACAAAACCTCAATTCACAAGCAGATTTCTATTTTAGTTTTTGCAACCAATCTTCAACAATCCATTTCTCCCTCATTTTGAATCTATTTTCTATGATCTTGGACTCTTTAGAAAGCCCTCAGTCCCTTCTACAACTTTGTATAAGCCATTGGTCTAATACCACATCCATTTGAGACTAATATGACCATGAAAAGGTGTTGTTGGACATTGTTGCAGCTGGAATTCTGCAGAAAACTATGTTGAACCAATCTTTCAGGGGTTGATTCTAACCCATTGCACGCCCGTTTTGAGGTAAAACCCCTTGTTTTGCTCCTTTTCTAGTGGACTTTAATCTCTAAGTGATGAAAATAAAAAACTGAAGTCTTAAACCTATTCTACAAAGTGCTAAAATTGACTGTTTGATCAACTGTTATGACAATTCAAGCAGAAAATAGTACTTGGAAGCATTTTTAAGGTGGCTTTTGAAATGGCTAGGGACATGCGTTTAGACTGCGATTTGAGTCATTTTAAATTTCACATCTAAGGCTACAAGGAGGTATAAACCCCAACCCCTAAGCCTCTATATGCATAGTTTTGTGTCCATGCCAAGATGCCTAGTTACACGCAAGGTTTTGATACATAGAAAATATTTTTGAAGTGTTGATATGTGCTAGGTGTAGGGTGTATTTGAGAAGTGATATTTGCACTGTTTGACTACCAATTTGAATGATACTTGAACTGTTAATATTCTTGAATCTGCCTTACAATACATATGAGATAGCGCTTCAAATCAATTGGGTAATAGACATAGTTAGGCACTTGAAAACCCGTACGAAACTTGAATATTGTAGAATCTGTTACATAGCAAAGAATGCAAGAGACCAATTGACTGACTTAAATTGGGTATTCTGAGCTGAGTGGAGTGGTCACTGGATATGTCAAGAATATGTATGCCAAATTTCGTTCTAGTCTAAATTGGGTAAGGGGGTCAATTGATACACCAACTGACTACCTGTCACATAAGAAACGAGATTTCATAGTCCTTGTTACCACACTTAGAAACCATTGCAAATGATGTCCAAAAATCAAAATCCAAAATTCTAGTGAATATTTAGGAGGTCTAGATGACATTTGGAAAGTTTCACACAAATCTGTTGTATGGTTTGATCGCAGAAAAATTGAAAAATTTACTACGCAAAGAGAAGAAAAAGCTTGAATTATGGCTAAGTGTTGGAATTTGGCGATTTTGGCCTAATTGGCCCAATTTTGACCTAATTTGATTATAGTTGGCCAAAATTGATCGTATTGATCAATTTTCACTGAGTTTGGCCAATTGACCAAGTTTGACCAATTGACTGAATCAAATTTGGGTCGATTGAGACTGATTAGGGATAGTTGAGTAAGGAATTAAGCCACATTCCAAAGAGAATTGAAATTGAGTTTAAATAATATAGATTCGAGTGAGCCCTACAGGTATGGGTCGAGTATTAACAGGACATCGGTGCGCAAAACTAGAGGTGAGTAGTTTGATTCAGGTGTTTTCCATAACTTGTGTACCTTACATAAAAACTTGAGTGAGAATGCATGGTTTAAATTGCTTCATGAGATTGAGATACATCTAATTGATTTGATACGTATAGATGTACATGGGTAATGAGACCATAGGCTTGAGGGTCGAGTGTAGGGGTCAAGGTACACGATGTGATTGGCATTTAGACTCGAGGGCTGAACGTCAAGGTTCAGGCATATGATCAATGTGCCTAACCTCTAACCCACTTGAGTACGACACTCGAGGATCGAGCACGGGGTTAAGGTATTCGAAGAATACGCCTAGCTTATGACCCGCTCAAGTGGTCGTATGCCTGACTCAAGACCCACTCGAGCGATGACCTTAGGGTTAGATTTGATGATTTGAACCCTAGTCCTAATACAGTTTTGAGCAGTATGTATTTGAGATGTTTTTTTTATAACAGTTGCATTATTTATAACCACTTTTATACTATGCCATACTTTCACACTGCATCATTTTACTATTTATGCATACATGCACTGTTTTGGGAATGACAGTTAGGGATAACATTCTAGTCTTACTACTTATTGAGCCACGTTGATTTTTACCTCACTACTCTACTAATATTTATGGTTCTTCGGTGGCTGATAGAGGGAAGGGCATGGTGATTGCCTAGTTCCCTAATGACTCATTTCCCTTTTTTAGTCCTTTTTGTTTGAGGTTGGTCACTCTCGTGTATGTATATATATATATGGTCAAATGTGTATTTTGAACAAGGCAATATGTAATATGATAACAGTGGTTGGGCGAGCTTGACATGGTAAGTGAGTCCATTGGGCCACTATGCTAGTTAGGCCGCCTTTCGGCCTAAGGAAGGGGCCCCAACATTATTAATAAATTTTGGTATCCAAAAATGAATAATAAAAAGAAAATTATGTGTATGTATATTAAATATATGTATTTAATAATGTATATATATATATATATATATATATATATATCTCTATGTGTGTGTGTGTGTGTTTGAAAATATATATGTCAAATTGTTTTCAATTATCATTTTTTTGTATTCAATAGACAAATAGTTATGTGTATATATATATATAAGGAAAAAAATTTTAATTTGCGAATTCACGCAATTAGCAAATTCAGAACGTGTGCCGAGCAACCCAAAAATTGACAAAAAATAAAAAAAAGATGAAAAAGGTACAAAATTGTGAAAAACCTAGAAAAAAACCCTAAAATGTTTTGCTTCAACCCTTGCTGCCAAAACCCAACGAAAATGAAAAATGTTCCCATTCGAAAACAGACAAAAATTATGAACCTTGCCCCTGGAAGACTATATAAACCCCCTCCCCCTCTCATTCTTCTTTATCCCAACAAAAGCTAATAAGACCCCTTTTGCTCTCTCTGCCTCCTTGGCACCTAGTTTTTCTTTCTTGAGTTGTTCTAAATAGTAGCGAGGTAGTGGCAATAGAGTATTGCACAAATCTAGTGCAAACAACAGAAAAGATCTGAGAAGAGCTTAGAAAGTTTAAAAGAAGAGATTTTGAGGTGAAAATGATTTTTTACTTTTTACTTTATTATTTTGATTCAAATAAAGCTTGCTTGGGTGTTTCGCTTTAATCTTATACATATGCCATATAAAATATGCATGTTTAGGTTTATAATGATGCATGATCTATGATATAATGTTAACAACTTGTATGTTTAAATCCAGTTGAAATATTTAAATGTTATGTTTCACATTTAATAAAAGATTAATAAAGATAATAATCATATACCAGCACGAGGGTGAATTTTCTTCATGAGTATTCCAATTCCAATCAGGAGTTGCGAGGTAATAGAGGATTTGGATTTGATCCTACCTCAACTATGATGGGTTTGAGTTTAGTATTGGAGCTCTTTCCTTAGGGTTGGAATATTGGGGGGGCTATCCTTTCAGTTTATAACGTCAACTAAAATAATCAACTGTCTAAATCATTTAATTTCTAAAAAGTGGATGCTATGCATATTTTATTTTGTCGGAATAATAATTTAAATATTGGGAATGATCCACTAGGCTTTTTAGCTTATCCCTTCCTTTTCAACATTTCAGGGAATTAATTGAGGCTACGTAGAAGATACCTAGGACATCTTATTTAATTGTAGAACATGATGACACAAATTTTTTCATTTAAATTTTTAATATATGTTCCATTGTATTAAATAATGGGTTATGTACTCTAAAGTTGGAATCAATAAATGATTACAAATCTTGGGTATTTGAGACTTATCAAAGGAAAAAGGTTTTCATAACATGGGCCTACTTTCGGGGTAGCCCAACATCCAAGAAAGGAAAGAAACAAGGGCAGCGCGATAATTGTGCCCTTATAGCCATGTGGGCCGGGGTGGGAGGCGGGTTGTTACAAAGTTGGTATCATAGCTCAAATAGTAGACATACTAGACAAAAAATTAGAAAGAGTTGATCGGTCAGGTAAGACCAGTATTTGAAATTAATTTAGAAAGTCTTACCTCCTGTTTTAGAAACCGAAATTGTTTGAAAAAAAATTATTTTCAAAAAGAGATTTATGTTCTTCAACTATTTTGTTTGGATACAAAGATTACAAGTTGAGCTACTAGTAAGTATGTCTTGTCCCGAATAAAGCTAGAACATTGAAAGGTATATGGGTTATCCCGTTCTAGAAAGCCCGGTTGCTAAGCAGACTTCGGTCTCGCGCTCGATCTGGAGGTTGTCCTACCAGCTCATACTAGTAGTCGAAGTTGAAGAACACACTTATCTTCAACTAAAGAAAACTAGGAGGTGGTCATTAAGGGCGAGGAACTTACAATAGTTCAAAGGAGATGCCAAAGGTGGTATCATGAATAGATGAAGCATGTCGGTTCGACAAAAAAACTTTTCAACCAAGATTTGAGACCCTAGGTCTAGGGAAGAGACGTTAGTTAGAGACTTGGGTGTTGCCAAGGGTGGTACAGTGGATTATAAATAAAACATTAGGATATAAGATAGATACCGAAAACATGTGGAAAAGAAACATTTGTGTGGTCAGGACATGAGATCAAGTGGATCTTGAATCTTTGGTTTCTATGTGGTATGGGATACATAAGAATTTGGGGTATGGAGGAATCTTGGATTCGAAGAATGACGAACCATGTTTGGTGAATGATCAATGGCTTTGGATGAACTTGTTTCCCTATGCTAGGCTAGTACGGGGCAATCAAGTATAGTGGGGCTTGGAAAGCCTTAGAAATCAAGACATTTGCAAAATTGATTGGGTGTAGTGAAACCTCTGAGTGGAAGTCTATCTCGACAGGCAAGGGTGGCATGGGACACTTGAACCCGGAGGCATAGACGAAAACCTAGAATTTTGCTATGCTAGCGTGATTGAATGATTAATGCATGAGTTACATATTTCTGAATATGTATGCGTGACACCAAATCTTGTAACCAAGAACAAAAGAATTTAGAAGAATAAACTATTAGACCACTGAACAATTCGAGAACCTGGAGACATAAATCTAGAGTCATGACAGTACGAATGAAATGAAAAACCTAAGGAAACAAATACTAAAAAGATTATCAACTTGTTGAGAATGGTTGAACCTAAGAGATACGCTACTAGAGCTACCACATCTAACGAAACTGACTCACAAAGGCAAGAAGTACCAAATGGTGTGGTTGAGACCCTGATGGAGAATATGCTAATAGAGGTCACAAGAAAGGTCATGACACAGATCATAAGGGCACTACCTCAGATGATACCCCAGGTGACACCACAACCGCAAGTACAAGAACAGGTTCTAGTACAGTAGCCAATGCCAATGCCCGAAGCCCTAGCACGTTATGGGGTATAAGAGGATCTGGAAGATAATAAGTAGAAAAAAATGTTGTTGGAGTTAAAGAAACTCCAACCATCACAATTCGATGGTACTACTAACTGCATAACAGTTGACAATTGGTACCAACAATTAGAGGAACACCTGGAAGTGTTAAAAGTAATGGGTACTAGTAGAGTGGCACTAGCTACCCATCAGTTCAAGGGACCAACTAGAAGTTGGTGCTGGATGTTGAAAGCTAACCCAAACACCAACGTCAAAGGAATGAACTAGGAAGATTTCAAGGAAATATTCTATGAAAAGTTCTTCCTAGAAGCAATGCTGAGAAAGGTGCCAAAGGACTTCATTAGGTTAAATCAGAAAGATATGATGGTAGTTGAATACAAGGTCAAATTTACTAAGCTTGCCAAGTTTTCACCTAAGCTAGTTAGGGAGGAGAATATGAAAGCCGACTGCTTTACTCAGGGTTTCAAGATTGAGATTTGAAGGATAATAAGGACATTAGGCCTGAAGACGTATAGAGACATTGTAAAGAGGGCGTTAACCTTAGAACAAGAACTGAACTACAAATAGAAGTTAAGGAAAGAGAATAAGAGCTCAAGAAAAGGCAAAGACCATCAAGAACCTTAAAAGAAGATAACACCCATCAAAAAAATGGTGGACGTAGGGCACCTTAGACCCAGCAGCAAGTAGGACCCAACAAAGTGGAATGGAAAGAAGAGGCCAGACAACAAGGGTTGTGTTATTAGTACAACCAGTTAGGGCATCTAGCGAAGTTTTGTCCTGCCAAAACCTAGGCTCCCCAATAGCAGCAACATAACCAGGGAGGAGAACAGAATGGACATCTTCAACAGCAACAGCCCCGACAGAACATTAACCAAGGGCATAACTAAGGCTATGGGTAAATCCAGTCCAAAGTATTTGTTGTTGCAAACTTCCCCAAAAATCAAGTCCCTCAGTAATGACAATAGCAATTCTTTAGATAAATGATTTGGTTGAAATCTACTTTTGAAAGAATAAGTTAATTGTAATGTTTCAAGGTTTTGATAAAACTATTGGATGTAGAATTTAAGAAATTAAATAAAATAAAACTTTTGAGAAATTGATGGTATATTTCTAAATGACTTACCAATAAAACTCAAGATAGAAGTTCAACCTAGAATTGAACCATAGATATTCCTTCCAATGGGAAACTAAATCAGACAACGAGAAATGATAAGTATCCCCTACCAAGTACAATTGACCTATTCGATCAATCAAGAGAAGTCATTCATTTTCTCAAGGAATGATCTTAGATTAGGATACCACTAGTTAGGAATCTGAGAGTCAGATATATCCAAAAAAAACTTTTAAGAATCATTATACATACTAAGATATCCCAGTAGCATATAGGGATCCAATGAACCAAACGGTTAGACATCATATTGACCAGTTTGTGATAGGCAACTGAACCTACAAAACACTTACTTGGAGACACTTCAAAGACACCTAGTTTTGGCTAAAAGAGATAGCCAAGTACCTTAGCCATATGGTTCTTGAAACATCAAAAGTTGTCATGAACCCATGATGATCACTGGAAGTCATCACAGATTTATCTAGAAAGACATAATTGAATGGAATGAAGTCAAAGGAGTTAGTGCAAACTCTGATGACGGAATTCTTTTAAGGGGGGTAAAATGTAATACCCGAGAACTTTGTACAAAATTCGATGAACAAAATTAAAACAAAGCAATTCAACTTTTATAACATTTTTTGAGTATAACAATTTGACTTTTGAGTATACTCCAAAGAATAAAATAAAGTAGGAAAAATAAAATTATTAATAAATTATATATATAATGTGTAAATATATATGTGTGTGTGTGTGAAAATATATATGTCAACTTGTTTTAAATTATTAGATACAAAATTATTTTTTTTTGTATTCAATATATAGATAGTTATGTGTGTGTGTGTATATATAAGGAAAAAAAATTAATTTGCGAATTCGCTCAATTCACAAATTTGGCGCGCTCATCGAGGCATTAAAAAAAATGACAAAAAATTACAAAAACATGAAAAAAGTAAAAAAAAAAAATTGTGAAAAACCTAGAAAAAAAAACCTAAAGTGTTTGCCTTCAACCCCAGCCACCAAAACCCAATGAAAATGAAAATTTTCCTATTCAAAAATACACAAAAATCACGAACCTTGCCTCTAAAAGACTCTATATAAATCCTCTCCCCCTCTCATTCTTTTTCATCCCAGCAAAAGCTGATAAGAACTCTTTTGCTTTCTCTGCCTCCTTCTTGGCACCTAGTTTTTCTTTTTTGAGCTGTTCTAAATAGTCAATGAGGTAGTAGCAATGGAGTGTTGCACAAATCTAGTACAAGCAACAAAAAAGATCTGAGAGGAGCTCAGAAAGTTTAGAAAGATTTGAGGTGAAAATGATTCCCACTTTTTACTTTATTATTTTGATTCAAATAAAGCTTGCTTGGGTGTTTCGATTTGATCTCATATATATGCCACATAGAATATCCATGTTTAGGTTTATAATGATGCATGATCTATGATGTAATGTTACTATACTTGTATGTTTAAATCATGTTGAAATATTTAAATGTTATGTTTCACATTTAATTAAAGATTAATAATGTAATAACCATGTACTAGCACGAGAGTGAATTTTCTTCGTGAGTATTCTAATCAAGAGTTGCAAGGTAATAGAGGGTTCAGAGTTGATCCTACCTCAACTATGATGGGTTTGAGTTCAGTATTGGAACTCTTTCCCTGGAGTTGGAATACTAGGGGGATATCCTTTCGGTTTATAATGTCAACTAAAATAATCCATCGACTAAATCATTTAATTTTTGAAAAGTGAATGTTATGCATATTTTATTTTGTCAGAATAATAATTTAAATATTTGGGATGATACACTAGGCGTTTTAGCTCAACCCTTCCTTTTCAACATTTCAGAGAATAAATTAAGGCTATGTGGAAGATACTTAGGAAATCTTATTTAATTGTAAGGCATGATGGCCCAAATCTTTTTAATTAAAACTTTATTCTATGTTCCATTGTATTAAATAATGGGTCATGTATTCTAAAGTTGGAATCAATAAACAATTACAAATTTTACTTATTTTATGGCGTTCTTATTTTTCATGAAATATATTATACTTTGGCTAAAGTGCACAGAAAGTCTTGGGTATTTGAGACTTAGCAAAGGAAAAAGGTTACTGTAATATGGGTTTGCCTCTCGGGCGGCCCAACATCCAAGAAAGGAAAGAAACGAGGGAAGCGTGGTAATTGCGCCCTCAGAGCCACGTGGGCCTGGGTGTGGGATAACTTCATGTAACATCATAACTTTCTTTATACTCAGTCACTATCATAGTTTTTTGAGTCAATTGTATAAATTATGACAGCAGTTGCCTCGTAATAGTTGTGGAGAAGAAATTATCATAGAACAACTTCTTGAACTACCTCTAAGTCATGGTCAAAATGTCTGTCTCTGTATCATTCATGATCATCTCCCACCAGTGATAAACACGTCCAAGGAACTTATGTACTGCCAACACTACTCATCTTGGGCTAGTTGCGTCTAAAGCGTTCAGATGCTTGTTTATTTTCGAAAACCATTTTCCATCAAAGGTACTCGAATGCAACTTCTGAAATTCTATCAGTAGGTTTCTCTATTATTTGTCTTCTATGACAATTCAGTTTAGCGCTATTGGACCATTTGGCAATGGGCCCTAATGAGCGTAAGGCTTTGGCGGTGGCTGTACTGGAGACGAGTTCTGTGCCTGAGGTAGAGCCCTCATAACTTCCTTGACCACCTGTTGAGTGATCTCTACCAACATCTCTTGTGATAAAATTGTTCAAAATTGCTCCAACGGGTGTTGTTGCTGCCACAAGTGCCCCTTGATGCTTCTGACCAGACTCATCAGTATTCTTAGCCCTTGCCTCATTTTCTCGAGTTCTTGCCCTTATCTACAAGTCAAAAGCCATTTTAGTATCTGATAAGGTATCATAATGAAGAATTTCCAATCATAGTCTCACTTTAAATCCCATCTTTCCTTATCCTCAGGATACAAAATGGTTTTCGAGACTTGTGATAATAGCCATATTTCCTAAGTCATTAGTTAGTCAATTTCCTTAGGTTTTCGTTTGTGTTATCGTGACGTTATATTCATGTTTCTAGGTTCTCAATTTGTTTAATGACCTAAAAGTTTGTTCTTCTAAGTTATGTTAATGATT
The DNA here is from genome assembly GCA_030144865.1 of Tinospora cordifolia. NCBI lineage: Eukaryota > Viridiplantae > Streptophyta > Magnoliopsida > Ranunculales > Menispermaceae > Tinospora > Tinospora cordifolia. Next base: position 18,387 of record JAJIYU010005611.1, read on the forward strand.
TTTAAGGTCCTTTAATGTTGTGGGGTATAGGGTTTGAGTTTCATAATCACAAAACAAGTGATATACATATTCATGAATAAATATAGCATGCATTCAAACAATCATTCAATCATACAATTTCACACTATCATAGAGAAATTTCAAGCTTTCATCCATGCCTTTGAGTTCGAGCGTCCCATACCATTCTTGCTTGAAGACATAGGCTTCCACCCAGAGATTCACTAACCCAAACAATTTCACAAATGTCTCAAAAACTAAGGCCTCCTAAGCCCCATTATACTCAATCGTTTCAAATCAACTAAGTATAGGAAAACAAGGTCTTCCAAAATCACTGATCATTCACCAAATATGTCCCGTCAATCTCTAAGTCTAGGATTCCTTCATACCCCCAAATTTCTATGCGTCCCATACCATGTAAAAACTAAGGATACAGGATCCTACTAATCTTGTGTCCTGACCAAACAAGTAATTTTTTTCATGCATTTTCAATCTCTAACCTATGTCCTAAAAGTTTTCATTCATAATCTACTGTGCCACCCTTGGCAACACCAAAGTCTCTATCTATAGTCCTTTTCTTAGACCTAGGGTCTCAACACTAGCTGAAAGTTTTTCAATTGAACCGAAAACCCACATGAATTCTCAATACCACCTTTGGTACTACCTTTGTATTCTAGTAAACACTTTCCCCTATATCGTAACACTTACTCCTTTTTAGTTGATAGGAAATAAATTTCAAGAGTGTTTTTAAACTTTGACAACTTGTATGAGCTGGTGGGACAACCTCTAGTCAGGCAACGAGACAGAGTCTACTTAGCAACCGGCCTTCTCGAACGGGATAACCCATCTCCCTTTCAATGTTTAGCTTTACTAGGGACAAGACTTACCCACTATCAACTTAACTCATAATCTTTGTATCCAAACAAGAAATTTAAAACATATATATATTTCAAAAAATAAACTTTATTATTCAAAAACAATTTCAATCCAAAAATAGGAGGTAGGACACAACTCATAGTTCTAACTCGCCTTTGACACCACCTTTGGAATCTGAGTAAACATCTCGCCTAGTAACTTACCGACAGAGTTCTAATCATTTGGGCCAGCACCTACCACCTAGGCTCTGAAATCATCTAGCCTTGTAACCTATCAACTGAGCTTTGATACCACCATTGTAACACCCCACCTCCCCCATGTGGTCCTTTTCCAGTTTTGGAGGGTGCAATTATCATAATGCCCTTGAACCATAGTAGTCAACACGTTAGCATCACGGGCAAAATGTAACTTCAATATCTTGGCCACCTGGGAGACGAAGCGTCACTTTTATCTCTTTTTTCTTCTTTTTCTATCTTTTCACTATTCCAACTCTATGAGATTTCTTGTGACAAGTTAACTCACATAGAATTCATAATAACACCTTAAAACCTTTAGATGAAATAAATCAACATCATTTATTCGAAAATCAACTTCAATTTTCAAGAGGTATAAAACCCTCCAGTACAGCAGAAATAACTTTAAAACTAACAAGGAGAACTAGGCCAACATGCCCGACTAACAACTTATCAAAAGGAAATTCTCAATAAAATTAACTAAGTAAATTCCCATGAGTCATGCAACGTCTAATTTATTGGTTTCCTGAAATGTTAGAAAGGAGGGGTAAGCTCAAGAGCCTAGTGGATCATCCCAAATATTTAAATCATTATTTCATTCAAATAAGACATACATGTCACACACTTTCACAAATTAGATGATTCAGAAGTTACTTGTTATCAGTTGATGTTAAGATTGAAAGGAATATGCCTCAGTATAGATCTAGGGAGAGAGGTCAAATACAAACGCTCAAACCCATCATCAGTGGAGTGGGGTCAATTTAGATGCCCATTTCACAATTCAAGAAGGGAGGTTAATCCAAACGCCCAATTCTAATTCATAATCAAAATGACCAGCAAGCTGGGTCTAGGTTAGAACACTCATAATGAAATCTATCACCACACCGGTACATGATTACAATCTTTATTAATCTTTTTTTAGTGACAAATCACAATAATAACAGACTAAATCAAATGTATAAGCATGTGAGCATCATAAGCATGGTAAGCATCATAGGCATGTTATTTCATATAGCATAGATCATGTTATCACACATATCATGCATCATCATTCATATATTCTAAGTATGCATATTCAAGGCGCAACATGTATATTCAATACAAGGTACAACATGTATAAAGCATATCGTGCATATTTAGTTCAAGATTTATTCCTAGGCTAACAACCCATACATGCATCCATTGTTTTAATCAAGATAATAATTCAAAATCCAAAAATTATATCCACCTTATAGCTTTAGTTCCTTCTTGTCCTTAGTAGTGTTATTCCAATCCTTCTTTGAGCCTTCGATCTTGAAGATTAAGATTCAATACATTATTTTTATGATCATGGTGTTTCTAACATTCTTAACTCATATCATAATGATTCCTATCTAATATGACCTTTAATAACCGATGTGTCTTAATATGGTCTTTGTTCTGTATACTACAATAGAAGAAAGGATTACTATAATAACTATAATGTGCAAGTGAAAAACAAATAGTGTAGGAGCACTACCGCGGTAACCAGAAGGGCTTCTAGAAAAATTGTGGAATTACTGCAATAAGCTACCATGGTAATCAGAGGGGAATTTACAGAAGCAAAGGAAGACGAAGGCATTACCATGGTAACAGTAATCACTATTGCGGTAACTAGTACACAAACTGAATTTTTGTACATGTTTCTCCCATGCCTTGTTCTCCTATGACCTTGGCAACCTAATAACTCAAATTCTAGACCATGAGCCATGCATTTGAGACTTAGATAGGGTCATTATACCTTCTTGGATTCATTTAATCCTCTGGCTTCTCCAAAGGAATGCCCAGTAGCATGTTCTTGCTACTGTGATGCAGAATTCTGGTTTTCCTCCTTCCCACAACTATAGTGATGTGTGGAACAACTAGGGAATGAAAGAATGTCAAGAAGAAAGCTAGGAGAGCAGAAGAGAAGTGATTGACACTTGTTTAGGTGAGGAGAATGGGGTGTTCATGCTAAGTTTATATGGAGCTCACCAAGATGAGTTTAGGAAGTTCTTATGTTCTTTCTTTAGTGAAATCTTTCCTAAACTCTTTTTCTTGCTACTTTACTTATTTTCTGCACACAAATATTAGCAAGTATTGATTTTAGAAGTTAGAAACTTCCTATTACTGTAGAAAGTACATCACCATGGTAAGCTGAACAAATTATTTTCACTGGGTTTTCTGGGTAGGAACACACTACCGTTGGAGTGCATTCCATTACTGTGGTAACCAGAATGTTGCTCAATTTGAAATTTATGTGTTTCATTCTAATTTTCCTACCCCTTCATACATTATGTTGTACATGTTTTGTAGTGTTATTTCTATGGTTTTCCAAAGGTCTATTTTATTATTAATTTTTTATTTAATTATTCAACAAAATTTTTGTAACACCCCAACCCCCCATGTTTCTTTGATTTGAGTGTTGGACCTAACCACCGTTCTTTTGACAGTGGACTTAACCAATATGTGGGTTGGGTCCGTGCTACTTTACAAGTGACACACACTTGACATTCCATTTTTCAATATCTCATGTCTATGAGT
>JAJIYU010005612.1:0-22023 GCA_030144865.1 Tinospora cordifolia
TATGATACATGGTTTTCGGGTATTTTGGCCGTTTTGATTCTTTCATTGAGTTTGTTATTCCACTTTTGTTGTTCGTTAGCGACGTGGACGTCTCATAGACTTTCGGGGTATTACATAAACCCTTCTAGTCATTGCACCGTTATCCTAAGCACTTTGAATCCTCAACATTAGAAAATTGGAACCAAATGATTATTCTTGGTGACTTGAAGTATCCTCTAATGCTTTAAAACCATAATCTAATGATCATCTATTCAACATAACAAGCCATGTGCAAAGGATGGTGTATTAAAAGGGTCAAGTATAGACTTGCTTCTGTGTATCACGGTAGAAGGAAGAGGTACCGCGATAACTATAATGAGTAAATAAGAAACAAGAAGAGAAGAAAGATGCATTACCACAATAACCAGACTAAAACGATGAAAAAATGTTACAGTACCGCTATAGGGTACCACGGTAAGCAGAATGCATTGAAGAAGAAAACTTATAGTACCCCGATAGTATACTGCAGTAACTAGAATGAAACTAAAAAGAGAGAAGAAGAAGACTATAGTATCATGGTATCTAGAATGAAATCAACAAAATGCGAATAAGGGGTTTTTAGTATCGTGAACTCAGAGAATACGAAGAAAATAACCTAGCACTGTTGTAATGGATGGAGTATCGCGGTAGCCAAAATGCAGATAGAACAAAATGAAGGGGGAATAGTGCAGTACTACGTTAATGGGGGTCCAATACTGTAGTAACCAGTACGAATACGTCCCCTTATGTATGTTTTTCCCTCTCTTGTTTTCCTATGCACTTAACATCCTAATACCTTAAATTATGGACCATGAACTATGTATTAGGGCTAAATACAATTTGTACACCTTACAATCTCGTTGTCAACCCTTTGTTAACAATGAAGACTTCAATAGCGACTTCTTGAATCTTTTTGGGCTGGTTCAAAGATCAGTTTTGATGATGGGAGTAAATCAAAGTCTCAAAGGTTGTTAACAAGAGAATCTAATCTCGAAAAGATGAGAAGAAGAACAGGATCAACAATCTAGAAGTTGGTTTTTACCTTGTAGGATGGCTTGATGGGAATCCTATGGCTTGGAAAAATCTCTATTTTGTATAGTTTTCTGTGTTGTTCTTCTATTGTTTCTAGGGTTACTTTATAGGAATGACTCGGAGAAGAAAGAAGAGGAGAATTTTATTTTTGAATGAGAGGGAGAATAGAAGGTGCTAATTTGGGGTTTATAGCATTTGGGTTAGTTTGAATAGATTTAGGAGTCCAGGAGATGAGATTGCGTAAATCTAGGAGTCTTTTATAGTGATCTCTTGTAGATTCCTTCCTTAATCCAATTACTTTCTATTCTTATCTTTTCTTGGGCACGGAAAATTCCATAGGTTTATGAGTGGCAATTTTGATCTCCTCTAGCATATAGGAATTAAATTACATATTGTTCTAGCAGATATTTTATTCATTATTGAGGTAGTTCGGGCAATATCACAGTAATAAGAATGATACATATAATTTTATTTTATATTTTCGTGTATCATTCTAGGTTTCATAATCCTTTTAATGTTTGTTAGGAATCGATGAATTTTTTTATTTAATTAATTATGTTATTTTCATATTTGTTTAATTAAACTATTTAGAAAAAAAATCTTGGGGTATTACATGTTTTCTCCAAACATTCAAAGTTTTTGTACGATAGAGAGTCAACTATTAAAACACATATTCAATAATTTTATATAATTTTAAGGTGCAGTCACCATTAAATGGAAACTAATTCTTTATTTTTTTAAAATCATATTGAATGCGATTATCTTTTTTATATTTATATTATTAATATTATTCTTACAAATATATAAAATTAGAATGGGACTAAATTCACCCCATTAATGGTTATTTAAAAATTTGATACACTCATCTCATTATTTTTTAAAATTTCTAAACTATCCTTATATTATATCCTAACTCCATTAGAAATTCATCAAAATTTTTATCTCTTCCTCTCAAACTCACCTTCTTCGTTGTGCATCGTCGCCCTCACCGTGCACCATTGCCATCACCAAGTCTGTAACAATCCGTAATTTTTATTACACTTAGACATGACGTATTTGTGTATAATTATGTATTATACACATATATGTAAATGAAAATAATGTCATGTGAAATAAAATAAATGTAATTTATAAAGAGATTTAAAAAATAAAAAATAAAAAAATTTGAATGATTTAAAAATTAATAATAATAAGATAGATACATAAACAATGATTATATATATATATATATATTTATTAATATATAGGTGGTGTTGCAATGGGTTAAAAAACAAAAAAGCAAAACAATGAGGTTAATTGTTGGGTGGCTTGAGAGCAAATGTATAAAAAAAATGAAAGAAAATGGTGCTAAGATAGTTGTTGGTGTGTGGTTTAGGGAACAAAGAAAAACAAAATAAAAATAAAGTAAAAAGGAAAAATATGAAAGAGATGAATTTTATTGGTTGAGAGTGTATATGGTGGGTGTGTTTATGGATGGGGAGCAAATACATTGATGGATGTTGGCCATTCATCATATAATAAATATGGATAGTGGCTCCTAATGCATTCTCTTTCTCTCACTTCTTCATTCTAGAATGCCAAAAAGAGAAACGAAACGGAACAAGCAGAGATTAAAAAAAGGGAAAATTCAATTTTTTTGACAGATTCAATGCATAGGTAAGTCATTTTTCCTTCTTTTTGTTACAAAAATATCAAGTAAGTCACATGCTACGATATTAGGAGTATAATTTTTACTTTAGGTATTGTTTTATAGTAATACTCAAAAATAGAGTGCTACCCCACAATGAGTAAACTAAGTAAAAAATTATAATAGAATAGTACTCGTGATATGTAGATCATAAGTTTGTGGTTAGTTTACATTCATTTATCTAGTAGACACCAATATAAATACTCAAAGTTGAATAACTTTAGGGGGCTTTTGGTTATGCTAAACCCCAATAAAATTTTAACTAGATTCTATAGAAATATAGAGAACAAAAATATGTATCTATCAACATCAAATTTATGAATTTTGGATATCAATTGAAATTTTTGTGAATAATTAACCAATTGGATTACTTATAAAAAAATTGAAAAATGAGTAAAAAAAATATAATTAGGAAGCCTATTTCTTTTATTTTCTGCTACTAAAATATTTATATGAGCAAGAAATTAAGTTTAAAGGTTACTGAGAATATTCGGGTTAATGCGCATCAATACGTGAGATCTAATGCATGTATAAGACTAAATATAAGAAGGAAATACGTTAGAAATTATTTATAAAAGTGAATTGAATTTGATTATTACATATGAGATGATTTTGTGATAGGATCATTTTGGGTGGATTGGAGTACAAATTTTGGACTGTGTATTAAAAAACTGATTGGACGATAATTTTGGTTAGTAATATTTACTTTTGCTATTATATGAGACATTGATATTATATCAAAACTTTTAATTTTTATTAAATAAAAATTGATGTATATAAAAATATATATTATATGAAATGATGGATTATGTTATTGGATTTACAGTAAATTTGGAAGAGGCTGGTTATTATACTAGAAAGTAAGATACCTGTCCAACAAGATAAGTTTTTGGTATTCTGTGAGTATTCCATTGCCGCCATTTTCTTTCATTGAAAATCTATCGCCAGCAATTGTATTGCAAGTTTCCAATTGGATTTTGGCCCATCATGCCATCGCCAAAGATTCTCTTCATTCAACTTTCACATTAAAAAGAAGCTTAGATATGGTCAAAAATAGAGTTTTTTGTGTTTTAAAGTAGTTTTATCTTATTCTTAATGTATTTTTAGTAACAAAATGAGAATTTATCAATATACAAGAGTCTCAGCCACGTAAGGCCAAAACTTGTGAAAGGGTCTCGGCCACGCAAGGTCAAGACTCTCTAAGAGTCTCGATCACAACTGAGTAAGACCCTTTCAAGAGTCTCGGCCACACAGGGCCTAGACTATTGAAAGTTTGGTTTTTTTTTCCTTTGTGTTAGTTTTCTTGTTATTGTCATTCAAATATGATAATTAATCAATAATTAGTTATATTTTATGCATAAATGGCACCAAAGGAAACAATGGCTATATAAAAGAGATAGAGCATTGAGTTGGAAGCAACTTCCCAAGTGCATCTTCTATGAGGCCCCCATTGATGGCATCACTCAGGCGAACTATGGTGGGAGCAAGATCTAATCATTCATCAATCAATAAAAGCTCCACACATTATAAACAACAAGGTGAAAAAGCTAAAAAATATGAATAGACCCCAGCCGCTGAAGAGCATGAAGAAGGTAAAGATACTCTTGAACCTTTCGTGGTGGCCTCTCTAATTCGTCTATTCTTAAAAGTTTTAAGCGTCATGTTGCTACAACAATGTGGAGAAAAGAGGTTAATTTTTATCTTTTTAAAACCCAGCAGTGGGTTTCGGCCCTGTCTAGTCGAGACCCCAAGGCTGGGACACATTGTCTTAGAGGGTTCCCTCTTTTTTAAAAAAGGTTTTTTTTTCTTAATGATCTTCTCGTGCTTACATATAATATTCCACCATAGCCCAATGAACAATAATTCTTTTTCAAGATCTAACTGTATAACATTGAATTTACGATATACTTTAATAATAGTAATTGAAAAAATTAACAAAGTCTTCATAGTGTGATCCAGTACAAATTCCTTTACATCTATTTTTAGTATAATATCTACATGCCTTCAAAATTATATTGCCTAGATTATTATCTATATCAAAAAACTTATACACTATGGAGTGATAAGACTTATAACTCCTTAGCTCTACACATCCCTTTTTTTGTATACATTTAAAATAGTATAGTGAGCGGCCTAACCTTTTGCCTGTGGATATCGATTTACGTGCCACTCTTTCAAAATTGATGGAATATGAGAATTTTGCTCCAACAAAACCTGTATAGAATGATAAACATCAATTTACATATAATCATTAACAAAATTATAATTAAAGTAAAGTAAAAGATAATTACCTTGTTAAAATGGCCATCGTAAACCTAACCTATTCTGATCATCTTTCGTAATTGAAGAGGCAAGACTTCATCTCTCCATAAGAGGAATGTCACGCATTGGTCACTTAATAACTGAACTAACACCACATTGAAAGTAGTTGATACAAACAAACCCATGTTTGATAGTGTCATCCATTTATCTAGTAGTGCTAGTCAATGACTTCTTCATTTGTTGCACCATAGTATAACTAAGAAAATTGACATAGTGGGCTTCAAAATTGTCTAGCTCGCTTATCATGTCTACCTTCACTTGTTGCCAACCATCTTCCCCAAGACCTAGACCTGTAGCAATAACACGATATCCACAATTATCGTTAGACTCGACATTAATCACATGAAGAATGTGTTGATGCCACCCAATATGAAATGCCCTAAAATAAGTTGATGTCACCCTTAACCAAGTATTGTAAACCTTTTTCTTCAAAAAATTCTTTTTCATTAAAAAACTGGAAGAAGAGCTTAAACCAATAGATGAAATATGCTCAAATTGAGAGAGTTCTCACTTTGTAGAAAGGTCCACATTTTTTTTGGCCTTTCCATTATTTTGATTTTATTAGGAGGAGCAACAATAAAGGACATAGATGAAGAGACTATCTCTAAAAATTGTTACACTATCTTTGTTCTCCTATTTTCATCATTGTTCTCTATCTTATCCACAACTTTTTCTAATAACATTCTATAATTGAAGTCTCACAATCTTATGAGGTCATTAAGGCTAAGCCTTTGCTAATGGACATGAACATCGTCTAATGGGATCAACAATTGAGCAACTTGATACCTAGCAAGCTTGTGAACATAAGGAAACCCATGTGTTGTACTTAACACACAGCCATAAGAATCGTGATCAACACCCACACTCTGTACATGTTGCAACTCTAGCCAAATCTTCTCCAATGTAGCGCTAGAGATGAAACCATGCAATAATGTGAAAATAAGAACTTGATATTGATGTACAAAAATACTCGAACTTTTTTCAAATGATGTTTTGATCTTTGTGTGTTGCAGCTCGAGTATTGTATTAATTGTACCCCATGATGTCACAAAATTTTTCTAAGAAAAGTCGAGGTACCTCTTCAATTTGGCATGTATATTCTCTCTCCTATTTGTTGTCGTCTTCTCAAAGTGCATCACCTTACTAGTCTAAGCCTTAGCAAACCTCTCTTTAAATTGGTTCAACCAAATATTTTTCTAATATGAGAGTACATTTTCAAATGCACTATACTTGACCTCCATAATTTAAAGTTTTTGCTTATACTCATCTTCTATTGAAATGTTTACCAAGACATTCTACTTATGAAGAAATTTTTTAAAATCAACATCTTTTTGAAACATTTCTTTTGTGTTAACTAATATGTTCTTGTTGATGTGCCATATACATAGTAAATTAGTAAAATTCAAAAACACATGGGCAACTGCATTCACTAGGGCCAAATCTTTATTAATAATAATCACATTTCGGCAAGGACATCCATCCATCAACTCTTTTAATTTCTCCAGTGACCAACTAAATTATCCTCTTTTTTATCTGACATGTGCACACAATGCAACTCAAAATGTCATATCCATAGATGTCACTCTAACAATCTATAGAACTAGGTACTTGTATCTATTTGTCTTATAGGAGCAATTAGTTAACAAAGCTTCAAAAAAATACTTCAACAACTCAATTGAACGAGGATGAGCCCAAAAAATGTCCCTAACCACGTTACTTTTTGTAACATCCCACCTCCTACAAAAAATGTCCTTGACCATGGAACTAGAGTTTTCCAAGGTTTTGTCACAAAGATCAATGGTCACGATCGCATTTTGTGCAAAATCGTGCAATCACGATTTTTTTTTCATTTTTTTTTGTTTTTGCACATACGAATTTGGCAAATTTGCCAAATTCGCGCATGAATTTTTTTGTTGCGTCTGCCTCAACGCGCGTACTAAATTCTGCGAAATCGCCAAATTCGGGTTTTTCGTGAGTCGTATATATATATTTACATATGCCTAAATGTGTTTATTTATTATCATCATCATTATTATTATTGTATCTTTTCTATATACATATATAAATATTTACATACATATATTTAATATATATACACATTCGTATATTTAGTTACATTTACATATTATTAAATACCCATATTTATACGACACATATATATCTATTTCTTTTTGTTAATCATTTTTGGATACCAAAAATTTTTAATTAATTTATTTTATATTTTGGAGTATACACAATTTACATCAAAAAATGTTATAAATTTCTCTAACTGTAACAACCTGGGCCCACCGAATAATATTGTTTCCCACCTTAGCCACCAATAACTAGGTGGAGGTTTTTGTCTTTGGTGAGACGAACCTAAGCCTCCCAAAATGCGTCAGCACAATGAGACACCCCCGAATGCACATTTAGCCCAGACATCACTCTGGAGTCGGACCGATGTGAGATATTACAATCTGGCCCCCTTGGGAGTAATCCTGTCCTCAGGACTCACACTTGCGTTACACATAAAAAGGCTCTGATACCATTTGTAATAACCCAGGCCCACCATGATGATGTTGTCCCCACCTTAGCTACCACTAACTGAGTGCAAGGTTTTGCCCTTGGTGACACTCAAACCTGAGCCTCCCAAAATGCGTTGACACAATGAGAAACTCCTGAATGCACATTTAGCCCAAACGTCACTTTGGAGTCGGACTGATGTGAGATATTCCACTAACAAAACATTTTATTTTTGGTTTATTTAAATTCGTACAAAATTCTTGGGTATTACATTCTACCTCTCTCAAAGGGATTTCGTCATTGAAATTTGTACTAGGCTACTTGAGAATCGTTTGGTCACTTGCTTGTAGTGACGAGGTTTGGGTACTTAGTCTGTATTTCACTTTCCAATTCCCATGTAGCCTCTTCTACCCTATAGTGTTTCAAGAGAACTTTGACTAAGGGAATGTCTTTCATTTTTAGTTTTTACACCTTGCGGTCGAGAATCCTAACCACTGCTTCTTCACATGTGGCATTGTCTTGGATGTCCACCTCTTCTCAATGGATTATGTGGGAGGGATCAAGTTCGTACTTCCTTAGCATTGACACGTGGAACACATTGTGTACTGATGACATTCGACTTAGAAGATCTAACTCGTAAGCGCATACGCCGACCTTCTTGAATATCTCTAAGGGTCCAATAAATCTAGGTTTTAGTTTTTTTTTATTCCAAATTGTTTAATTCCCTTTTGAGGACTTATCTTCAAAAACACCTTATTGCTTAGTTGGAATTGTAGAGGCCTTCTTCTTTTATCAACATAACTCTTCCGTTTACTTTGTGCAGTGGCCAATCTTTTCTAAATTTGTTTTATCTGATTGTTCATCTCTTCCAAGAGATCTAGCCTAGTAAGAATGTGGTCCTCAAGTTCAGGCCAATAAGTTGGTGATCTGCAGGGCCTCTCATAGAAAGCTTCGTATAGAGCTATCTTTATACTTGCCTGATAACTATTGTTATAGGCAAACTCTGTCAAGTGTAGATATTCTCTCCAATTCCCTTCGAAGTTAAGGACGCAAGACCTCAGTATGTCTTCTAGCATCTGAATGACTCTCTTAAACTACCCATTTGTGTGAGTTTAGTGCTTATTTCCTTCTGTAGAATCTTCCAAAATTGTGAGGTGAAACGAGAGTCTCGATGTGACACTATTGTTTTAGGTACCCCATGAAGACATACTATCTCCTTCACATAGAGTTTGCCCAGTTTATTGACTTGGTCTGTAGATCTAATGGGCAAGAAGTGTGTCACCTTACTGAGACGGTCCACAATCACCCAAATAGTATCCTCCCCTTTTTGATTCCTCGGTAACCTGGTGATAAAATCTATGACAATGTTATCCCACTTCTATTCTGAAATCGAAAGTGGTTGTAATAGTCCAGAGGCTTTTCGATGTTCTACCTTTACCTGCTGCAAGTTAGACACTTAGAGACATACTTTGCTACATCTTTCTTCATTCCCTTCCACCAATGGGTCTTTCGAAGATTTTAATATATCTTTCTCCTCCTGGATGCATCGTGTACCTTATTTGATGGGTTTCATCTAGAATGGTTTGCCTACTCTGTCCATTTTGCGGTACGCATATTCTTTCTCCAAGCCTTAAGGTACCTTCGGCATCCATTTTGAAGTCAGTATGTGTGCCTCGTTAAATTCCCTCTATTATCCTTGTAAGCCACTTGTCCTACTTTTGTTCCTCCTTGATCTAGTGTAAGAGATCCGGTTGGCAAGTTATATTATATAGATAGGCTCATTCTTCATTTAAGCTCACACCCAGCCTAAAGTCTTCGATCGATTGGTACGTTTGACCCTTTTCCTCCTCCTGTTTGCTAAATTTCCTACTGAGGGCGTTTGCTACTATGTGGAGTTTTCTTAGATAGTAATGGAGTTGGAAATCATAGTCTTTGAGGAATTCTATCCACCTACGCTGCCTGATGTTCAATTTCCTTCTGGGTATAGATGTATTAAACTATTTTTCTTCTTCTTTCTTGGCTTGTGTATTTGTTTCCGTTTATTCTAAACCTGCACAAATAATATAACACCTTCCTTAAACATTAAATCATAAATTTAAATAAATAAATTATATTAAAATTTTATAAATATATAAATAATATGCAATATAAATATAAATAATTATGTACCTAATTATAAATAACCATGTCTTATTTTCTACCTAAACCCATGCAAAATATATGTAAAATATATATAATAATATTGGTATGCAATGCAACTAACAAATACCTCCAAGCATAAGCTATTGCTCATCCCTGAATAATGACGCAACTCTAAAACTGACACAACATACCATATAGAATTAAATCTTTTTTTTTCACTCATCATTGCAACCTCAATCATCCATTTCTATAGTTTTTGACTCGTTAACAAGTCCCTAGGGTCATTCAAGTTGTCTAGAATTTTAGTCTACCCTCCTTTCTTCCTCAACTTCACCCTCTCATCTGTCAGTATCTTAATCCCCCTAGACTTTGTAAGTGATTTACAATTACCATCCCACTCGCTGAAATCCTCTCATAATACCTAAGTACACAAACCCTTTCAATGCTCTCTTCTATTTATCCTTTGCTCAGGTCAAACTCTATTCAGGATCAGTGTTCTTTCTTTTAGGTTGTAACGTGGCTTGGCTCAACGTACAAGTGTAAAAGGAATTTAAATTTGACGTAAGGTACACTCATAACAATAATACAACCTATTTTGTTTGATTTTTTCAGTGTAGCTTGATCCTTTCTGTTCAATCCCTTGTTTTCTTCATTTTTGTTCACAACCTTGTTTTCAAAGTTCCCCCAAACTTATTAAATCATATGCACTTCAATTTGTACCACATGTACACCCATTCAAAAGTAGGAAGCTCACTTTCATTGATAATACTAAAATATTCAATGTATAACTTTTTTTTTCTTTTCTTTTTTTGTTTTTTTTAACAATAAAAGTAAAAGTAAAATTGAAAACATATGTATCTTAATGTCAACATCCCCTCCTTCTTTCATATCATCAAAATGGGCATTATTAAAACTATGATTGCACACAAATAGATTCAACTGAGATAATTATGAAGGGATAGAATGTTTATATGATGTTTAGGTTTATGATAAGAAAACATGTTATAAGGCTCCAAATTGGCTACAAAAGATTATAAATGCTGAGACTGGCCTTTAGGCTAGGACTCAAACAAAGATGACCTATATCGTTTCTTTCCTAAAGTCATTCCAAAGTAGTGTTCAAGATAGATATAATTATTTCAAGAGTCTGTGAGGAATTCTCTCCATTTGTGGTTTGGTTTCTACTCCTCACTTTCCTCAGTTTTGGATTCTCAATTTACCTATGACTACAGAACTTTGTCAAAGTCAAATTTTGGAAAAATTAAGCACATAAACTGTTTGAAAGTACCCTAGTTCTTTGTATCATCACACTAGAGGAATTTTCAATTTCATTGGTTACTTAGTGAAGATTTTAAAAAATATGGCATGGATCTAGCTTAAGTGATACATATATGATCTATATGTTTATATCCTAAACTAATGCGCTCATGTATCAAATAAATAATAAAATGTTCATAATATCTATATGTAATGAAAAAAAAATATCAGTATTAAAAATGTATGTGGTATGCCCATATATATGTATACGCAGTTTAGAAGCATTCATGCACATAGAATATGTAAATATAAAGAAAAAAATAACATCAAATTGAAGAAAATTTTCTTCAATGCGCACCCCCAAACTTAAATTGTGTCTTGTACTCAAGATCACACTACACTTTAATGCATATATGGAGGAGAATACGTTGAAGGGCTTAGAAAACCTGCATATGGTAAAAAGAAGATAATTATTAGTGAATAATTAATTAAAATGCATGCAATTTTTTTTACTAAATAAAATGCATGCAATTTTTTTACTGAAATAAAATGCATGCATACTTAGGAAATGAAATTAACTCCTAACTAAATAAATGAAAATAAATTAAAAATAAAAATCAGTGGGTTGCCTCCCACTAAGCACTTTGTTTAATGTCGTCAACTCAACATGGATACGGTTTAGCCGAAGCCCAATTTGTTGATCTTGCTGAACACTTTGGCTTTAGGAAACTCTTGCTTGATGTCATTAGGCGACCACTTATTATTCAACACCAGATCATGTGATTGCTTCTTAGGACTTTTCTAAGTATGAATAACATCCTGTAGCTCTTTCATAGCATAGTTAGGCTTTCTTTGTGCTTGTATGGCCTCCCCTTTAGTAGAATCAACATCTTTAACTTGAATCTCCAGAGGTTTGGGCTTTTCAATCTCTATCTTAGAGCTAGCTAGTACTTGCTTGCATACTCGCACTTCGGTAGGGGGCTTCAATGAGCGATAGATGTTGAAGACAACTCGATGTTCATTCATTTTCAGTGTGAGCCCTCCAATGGCAACATCAATAAGGGCCTGACTAGTAGCTAAGAATGGCCGCCTAAGAATTAATGGTATCTCCCCATCTTTTTTCCACATCAAGAACAATAAAGTCAACTAAGAAGATAAGCTTATCTACTTTAAGGAGCATATCTTTAATAATTTCTCGTGGATAAGTGACAAAATGGCGTGCAAGCTGAAGAGTTATATTGGTAGGCTTGATTTTTGATAGGCGTAACTACCAGTATACTGAAACTGGCATGAGATTTATGCTACCCCCAAGTCACAAAGAGTTTTATCAAATATTTTTGTGCCTATGCTGAATGGAATAATAAAACTCTTTGGATTTGTCAACTACCGCATAGTTTTATGATCTATTTGCTTCTTATAAAACCCCTATGGAAAGGGTAACATAGGAGGCTCAAGGTATTTGCTGCCTTGAATAGTGATGTCGAGATGTCTAACCTTCTTTTTTTCATCATCTGGTGCTGGATCAATTGGCTCAATAAGAACAAGCCCGTTAGAATGGATAGGCTTAGCAACTAGCATAGGAGGGCTGGACGGAATAGGTGGGCTCTGAATCTCTCTCTTGCTTCTAGTAAATATGACTTGACAGCTTTCTTTTGGATTGACATGAGTGTCACTAAGAAAAGGGTTTTGCTACTGACTAAAAATTGCTTGGGCTATCTATACCATCTGTGTAACACCCGTAACTTCGTGGTCGTGTCACGTCGTGAGTGAATAATAGTAAATAAGTTATTCATAGCTCACTAGTGCTCGCGCGAAGACGCGAGTGATGCGAAAAAGAAATCTGTTACTTGATCGAAAAATAATATTGCTAATGATAGCATGATAAAACTATAAATTATGTTTTATAGATATGTATAATAGTTGAAATAATTAATTGACGTTTATTATGATTAGTATAGAAAAGAAAAATATACAGTGATTGTATTAATAACAATAATTATATATATACAACTTGTGATAAGGAGTAACTATATAATACTAATGTAAGCTTATAATAAAGCTTTAAAATAAATCATGATGCCTAGTTAGAAAAAAAAAGATGTTGAGAAATAATAATAATACTAAATATAATAAAATGAATAATGAATGATATTATTGAGATATATAAATTTATCATAAGGTTTACATATAGAAGTTAAGCATCATAAAGATATCAAAGAGATTAATATATATATAATCTTATAAAGTCATAATAAGATTTAATGAGTAATGAATGTAAATTCATAAACTTAGGATAAGGAGTAAAACAAATATTATACATGAAATTAAAAATAAGGTATTATACAATTAGAATGAAAAAAAAAACAAAAATAAAAATAAAACACATGTAAATATATGTCTAGCTAACTGGTGTGTGACAAAAGAAGATGATTCTTGTGCGTGGTAAGGAGGAATGCTGGCGCATTGAAGACGCCGGAACAGGAGAAGGAGCTGAAAAATTCGAGGCGTGTGTAGTCGGTCGTGGGGCATGTGAGAATGAATAAGTCCCAAAGATAGCTGCTAATTCTCTGTCGTTGTTGCTGGCTGGGAGCAACAGACGGGACAGAAACGAAGAAGAATGAAGCGAAGAGCAAAATGGAGCAGCTGTAAATTGGAGTGTTGGCTGAGAGAAGGGTGTAACGGTGCTGCAGTCCGAGTTTGATGAAGGGACCGAGCTGCTGGTAATGATCAGAAGGGAGAAAACGGAGCACCAGTAGCCTATTGTTGTGTGCTGCTACGGTCTCCACGGTAGAGCAGAGAAGTGTGGCAGAAACAGAGCATGATTACTCTGTTAATGGTGTGGGTAATGGTGGATACGGTGAATAGAGGAAGCCAACCTCTGCGTGCTGCTTTGGTTACTGAATGAAGAGGACAAAGAACGAACAGACGGGAGCCGGTGAAGAGCTGCTGGCCGGACGAACTACAGCGGTGGGCGATACTCTGTTTCGAAGGAGAAGAAACGAGCTGCTGTTGTTTCCCTGCCGCCGAATGAAGGAAGAAAACCAGCAGTGCTGGTTTTACGTCTGCTGCCATTGCTCCACATTACTGCTGCTGTTGAACATGGAAAAATGAAGAGGGACGCCGTGCTGTTGGTGGACGAAAACAGAGCAAGCGTGCTCTGTTACTACTGCCAACGTTGCTGTTGCTGTCTTCCTGCCGAATGAAGAAGAAACCAAGCAAGGGGAAGTGCAAACAGATGCTGCTGCATCATTTCCATTGACTGGTCTAGTCCGTGAAGAGTGAAGGTGGTGTGTGTGTCGTTGCTGTGTGGGGAAAACAAAGAACAGAGCAGCTTACTGCTGCTGCTGTTGCTAGCGTGACTGAACAAAGGAAAGGCAACAGTTGTTGATGCTGTTGCTCACCAGCTGCCGAACGGGATCTGCTAAAACAGGGTCCTGCGGTTGGAACTGCTGGTGGTGCTCTCAACGAAAGGAGAGGAACAAAGAACAGAGCCATGTTGATTGCTCTGTTCTGGACCAGCTGCTGCTAGCTTATTGCTGCCATGGCGATGTGAACGTGATGGAGTGAATGATCTAAATCTGTAGATGCTGCTGCTGCTGCTGGTGTAGCCGAACGATGAGGAACTGTGCAGCTGCTGCTGCGAGTGCGTGAAGAACAGAGCATGGTGGTCATGTTGGAAAGGGTGATGGCCACTGCTGCTGTTGTCCGAGTGTTGTTCTGCTGCAGCGTGTTGCTGCAATCCGAGCAAAGAGAAGAAGCAGCAGAGCACGGTGCTCTGTTTTGGTGAATTTTCAGCTGCTGGCCGGACGAGTGGACGGTGTACAGAACACGGATGAATGGTGCGTCGTGGTGGCAACCTCTTCACGAATGGGTGTTTGATCAAATTTAAGAGATAAGCAATTTAAATGAATTTAGAAAATTAAAATTTAACATATTAATAGGTAATCTAAGTATAGGGATCTATTGATGTAGATTAAATAATACTATCAAATAATATGTAGAATATATGCACATTAATAAGCATTATTTAGAATTAAAGATTATAAAATATTAAGATTGAAAAATAAACAAAATTGATGAATACACCTCCAATAAACTATTGTTTAAATCAAGGAAATTACAAAGATTTTATTGAGGTGATTTCGAAATGTTTATTCAAAGATAAGACTATAGTAGGATTTATCATTATAACTTGAATCAGAATCAAAGATAATGCAAATAAACTGATATGCATTGATTAGAATAATAAAGTTTTATAATGACAACATACTAAGGTTTGGAAAATAAAAGAATTGACTAATGTATTTTCCTGGATTTAAATATTTAAATTAAGTAGTTAAAGAAATTAGAAACTATTTATTCAAGTGCTCGATTATTAACGTAGATAAATATTTAAATTAAAAAAATAAATAAATAATAATCATTCGAAGTAGTACTATAAATGATCTCGACAAAATTTTAGGAGTAGCATAAGACTAAGATCTTCAAATCTGAATAAGGCTAAATATTTGACAAATAGAAGTCTTATTTTGTTCGTATTATTATATGAATAACGTAACTATAATAAAAAGAATTAAAAACTATAGAACACTTAAATTGTTAAGGACACAAAAACAAGACCTTCAAAAATATATCCAATTCCTCGTGAACATTATTAATAGGAAAATAATAGGAATGTTGCTTAAGATATTGTTACGATACCATTAGTTTGCAGATAAAAAGCTTTAAGATGATCGTAGCGACAAAGGAGTAGGAAATCGCCACTAGTTCAGGTGGGCGTGACTTCCTTGCTCATCTGTATTATATGGATTTAAGATTCAGAACATTTGATTGAATAGTTCTAGGATTACTATAATTTGTTAGGAAATTTATTGAATTGGTTGGCGTGTTTGGATGATGGATGATTTATTAAATTTGTGTCTTGTTTATTTATAGCATGCATTAATAGGAAATCATGCAGTTAAACTTCATTATTTTACGCATGTGAATAGCCTGCATTCTTTGAATTATTTTCTATGATATACATGATGATTGGCATGATGAAATGGTTTGTAAAACTGAATTAAAACGATGGTTTATTAAGAATCCACGTATCGGTACGATTGACGAGCCGCAAGGCGGATCGTAGGTATTCCCACCCTGAGCTGCCTGTGACAGCTCGAAGTCTTTGAGAGATAGTATGAGTCGAGATAAGTACCCCCTCTTGGATTGTGATACTGAGATATGATTGATTTTAGATGGTACCACCTGAGGCCTCTATGATTATGATTGGATTGGATCACAGGGAATACCGAGAGGTATTTCAACCCTCTTCCGGTTTTGACTTCGACTAAAATTAAATGAATGTTTGAAACGCCTAATGTTTGAAAGTGTTTATAATGTTTTGGATTGGGTCTGTATAATGCATGTGATGTGTAGGTTCGATCCACTGAGCTTTCGAGCTCACTCCCATTCTATTTTTCAGGTACACTTGGACTTAGAATATGGTGTCTTACATCAGAAGACTCGCACCCAGATTGGACACCTCATGGGGAGGTCGTCAAGGATAAGTGATTTGGAAGATATGTTTTATGTATTAAATTGAATTGTTTTAATGTGTTTACATTGGTTTAACTTCGACTGTTTTATCTTTAAACGGTTTTACTCGTTTAACGATTTTGGTTGAAATGAATAGTTTTAAAACTATTTCGCTACATTAATGATAGTTTATTTTAAGGGACCCTGTGAACGTCTCGATAAATAAATCTGATTATTTGGTTTTGTATATGAAATTATCCAGACATTTACTTAAGAACTAAAAGTTTATGAATTTGAATTTGAAGTAAAAGATTTTGACAGAACGAAAATTTTCAAGTAGCATCTTGATTTTCATCGGACGACGATCCACACGTGACGTAACACGTGAACGGAGGTCTGGTTGAAAATTGAGGTGTTACACTTTGAGTCTCAAGGTTTTTGACTGTAGCATTCATCTTTCCAACTTGAACTTATAACCTTGAAACTCTGTTGTTATTCTAATCTATCCTTCCAGTTAATTCTTTAAAGAACCGTGCTTGCATATTCATGATCTCATCCCGTTTGTCTTCCATAGATGGTTTCTTTTCAAATA
Source organism: Tinospora cordifolia (assembly GCA_030144865.1). Classification (NCBI taxonomy): domain Eukaryota; kingdom Viridiplantae; phylum Streptophyta; class Magnoliopsida; order Ranunculales; family Menispermaceae; genus Tinospora; species Tinospora cordifolia. Next base: position 17,070 of record JAJIYU010005612.1, read on the forward strand.
GGCTTTGTTGGACGTTTCTATTATTAGCATATGAGAAGTTTCATGTTGCCTGATCCCTGAATGATAATATGGAGATACATTGTTCATCTACTACTGCCCTTGAAAGTTATTAAATCGATTCACTGCATTCAACTGCTCTATAGAAGCTTCTGCATTAAAAGAAGCCTTATGTGCTTCTGCTATAACCAAGATAGATTGGTTTTGAGGAGCTTGAAACTATCTGTTGGCGAATTTCTCAATTAATGAATTCATCTGGTGGGTCATGGAAGCTATCTGGGCTTAAAGAACTGTAATATCATCAACTTCATGTGCTCCATCCCGTTTTATTGAGCCTCTCTCTATACCATTGCCATAAGCATTGGTTGTCATATCTTCAATGTGGTGTGTGGCTTATGTAGTGGACTTTCCCATCAAAGATCCTCCCGCTGTTGAATCTACCAAGGCTCTAATAGGTGGTGTCAAACCTCTGTAGAACATCTGAATTTATAGGTATGGAAGATAACCATGCTGTGAGTATCTTCGCAGTAAATCATTAAATCTTTCCCACCCTTCATAAAAGGACTCGAAGTCTGAATGCTTGAATGAACTAATTTCACCCCTAAGTTGATGAACCTTGGCAGAAGTGAAATACTTGTGCATGAATTTCTGTCTCATATCTTCCAAAGTGGTGATGCTACTTGGTAAGAACATTTGCAGCCATGTCTTCGCTTTATCCCTCAAAGAGAAAGGGAAAAGCCTCAATCTCAACCGATCTTCAGTCATATCATTCATCTTGATAGTATCACAAATTTTCATGAATGAGTTCAGGTGTGCCATCGGATCTTCACTAGCCAAACCCCCAAACTGTTGTTGCTGTACCATAGTAATCAAAGAGAGTTTCAACTCAAAGTTGTTGACATTGATGGGTATACAAGCAATTCTAGAGTAATTATTATGGAACACAAGTTTGAAAAAGTCTTGGAGTGGTGCTTCACCATCGGTGTTAACTGCAAATCTATTACTCTCAACCATATCAGATCTATGGCCTTGAACTTCTAGTTGAATTTGTCCGATTGTCTTAAACAGATCTAGATCGTTTAACCCAAGAGAATCACTATTCATCCAAAACCTGAAACACCATAAGCAAACCAAAAAGATCAAGTTTAGCCAGCCAACAGATTAAATAATAAATAGAATAAAATATAATAAAAATAAAAGACTAAACTAAACTAAAATAAATAAATAAATAAACTAAATTGAAATAACAAAATAATAACGAATTAAAAATAAAAGGAAATAAACTAAACTGAAATAAAGTAAAATAAATAAAATAATTAAATAAATTAACAAAAAGACTAAACTAAAATAACAAATAAAAAAATTGCTTAATTAAAATTTAACTAATTTTAATTGGTTTCAAGATTATTAACACTTCTCCCCGACAATGGTACCAAAAACTTATTGAGATCACTGCAAGTGTACATGATCGCAATAGTAATATACTTGGTAAATATTGGATTATCGTCCTCCAAGAATGGTATGTGGTTAATATCTAAAACTCCAATTTAATTTTAGTCTCAATTTTATGAAGGCGTAAAATCGAATTAAATATAAAAAAACTTAAATTAAATTAATAGCAAATTGAAAGTAAGTACATATTATATTGAAAACTATATAAATTAAGATTCTAAAATAGTAAAATATCATGTATTTACTTTAAATATTTATTTTAATTAATTTAAATTATATTCTTGTAGGTTATAACACTAGTAATCAAAACCCTCTCCCGAGGCACCTTGATTCTATCAGTTAAAATGCCTAATACCCCATCTCAAGGCGTACGGTCAATAAACTAATGCATTAAAAATATTAATCACGTGCAACCTCCTACAAAATCAACAACCTCCCAGTCCATTAATTCAAATAGGTCTATACTTTGATCTTCCAATTATTAAACATCTCTTTCAAATTAGTTCAACAATCTGAAATCAATTTATAGGTGATTAATCAATAAAAGGCGTTAAGATCACATAATATAAAACAATACCTTAAAAAAGATTAATTAAAATAAAAATCAAAAGTTCCTACAATATAAATTACATCCTAAAAATCAAAAAACTTTATCAGACATATTTGAGAAATTACAAATCAAAGAATTGAACAAAGAAAAAATTATACTTAAATCTTTGATCTTATTCTACAGTTTTTGTTCTTCAATTTCTGATTCTTCTTTTGTTCTTCTTTCTTAGTGGCTGTCAAAGCTTCAAAATTCAAATTGCTTCAAAACTCGAATAATTGATTGAACAATGGACGAATCCCACGGGCATATATTTATAGATTTTTTTCTGCCCCTTAGAAGCCTAATTGTACACGAATTTGATATTGTATTTGAATTAAAAAATACTTGCTAATTTTGTTTTGATTAACAAACCACTTCAGCTCATAGGTTGAATTTGTTTTTGTCTTCTTCTTGAATAGACTTTGCCCTTGCTTTATCTTTTGTTTACACAATCGTCATCATGCATTGCACACCATTTCTTTACCCCAAAGTCGTGCCTTGATTTTTCTTGTTAATTACTCCCTTTGCCCTTTTTTTTCATGCTAGTTGACCCACTCATTTTATATGCATTTTACGGTTTTTGCCATTGTTCTTCATGCACACAACACATGGTTGGCTAGTTGGCTTTTGCTTCTTGCTTTGCAATTATTGTAATCTTAAGCTATTTTTCTTCTTCTTTCTTGGCTTGTGTATTTGTTTCCATTTATTATAAACCTACACAAATAATATAGCACCTTCCTCAAGCGTTAAATCATAAATAAAAATAAATGAATAAATTTATTATATTAAAATTTTATAAATATATTCATAACATACAATATGAATATAAATGATTGTATACCTAATTATAAATAATTATGTCTTATATTCTACCTAAACCCATGCAAAATATATGTAAAATATATATAATAATATCAGTATGCAATGCAACTAATACCACACAGGAGGAAGGCCCGTGTTACGTTAACTTTTTTCCTTTCTTCTCGAGACTTGTTGTGTACATTGACTTATGCACAAAATAATTCATAAAAATTTGATACGCCATGGAATAAAATAAAATTCCTTGTCATTTATTAATTTCAAAAAAATACAAGAGTAATAACTTAACCCTTGATTATAATGGACTTTAAATAAATAAATTGATTTGGGCCCACATGCTTTACAATTAATTTAAATAAAAATTTTTAAATAATTTTCAAGTAGTCTTGCAATTTAATTTTCTAAAATGTTGAAAAAGAAGCTTAAGCTAAAAAGTCCAGTGGATTATCTCAAATATTTAAATTGTTATTTCGACAAAATAAAACATGCATAGAAACAACTTTTCAAAAATTAAATGATTCAAATAGTAATTTATTTCAGTTATCATTAAAGACTGAAAAGATACCCCCCAACATTCTAATCATAGGGAAAGAGCAACTATACTGGGCTCAAACCCACTGAGTTGAGGTAGGATCAACATCGAACCCTCTATTACCTGACAACCCTTGATTGGAATGTTCACGAGGAACATTCGCTCCTATGCCGATATGTGGTTAATATCTTTATTTAATCTTATATGAAATGTAAGAACAAGACATTTAAATAATTTAGCAGAATTTAAACATACTAGCATCATAACATCATAGATCATGCATCATAAACTTAAGCATACATATTCTATATGACATGTATACAAGATCATTTTGAAACACCCAAGTAAACTTTATTTGAATCAAAATAATAAAGTAAAAAGTGGGAATCATTTCACCTCAAGATCGCTTCTTTTTTAACCTTTTTCAAATCTTTTCCGCTTCCTTGCACTAGACTTGTGCAACACTTTGTTGCTACTATTCCATTGGCTGTTCAGAATAACTCAAGAAAGAATAAACGAACTAAAGATGCTAAGAAGGAGGCAAAAAGAGGGCAAAAGTGATCTTGTCAGCTCTTACTCTGGGATGAATTAAATGAACAAGATAGGGGGGTTTATATAGAGTATCTAGGGGTCAGTTTCATAATTTTTAGCCTTCCAAAGTTGGAAAACTTTATTTTCTTTATTGATTTTCGGCGCACAAGACTTAAGGTTTGGAACTAGGGTTTTTTCCAAGGTTTTGTCACAAAGACCAATGGTCACGATTGCATTTTGTGCGAAATCGTGTGATCATGATTTTTTTCTTTGTTTTGCGCATATGAATTCGGCGAATTCGCCAAATTCACACATGATTTTTTTGTTGCGTCTGCTTCGACTCGTGTGCCAAATTTGGTGAAATCGCCAAATTCACGTTTTTCGTGAATTTTTTTTTGTTATATATATATATATATACACACATAGAGCTAAATGTATTTATTATTATTATTATTATTATTATTATTGTTGTTGTTGTTGTATCTTTTCTATATACATATATTTTGTAACACCCCTAGCTCCCGATCTTTCTTACATACGTCATAGGTGACGTGGTGGTCTCGTAGCTTCAGACGACATTTCTTCTGAGTGCGGTCATTCCTGCTTTCTATCTGAGAACTGGGGATATTACTTTTTCTTTTCATCATTTATCTGTTAGTTTCATCAGTTCATATCCAAAGGATAAAATACAAATACAATAATCTCAGTATTTCAAAATAAATAAAAACATTGCTTCATTATCAGAGTTATGAATAATTTTGTAGGCTCCATAAACATCTTTTGATGATACAAATACTATCAACATCTGACATGATCAAATATAGTGGTTCACATGCCCTACAATACACTTCATTTTCTACTATCCTGTAAAATGTCATTAATTTACATTGATCTGCTTAGGCGATGTCTTTAATAATTACCTGAAAAAAATGATTGGGTGAGCTCAAGAGCCTAGTGGATCATACACAGTACATCCATAGCATTATTTAAACCAAACATTGAACATGCAAACACTTATCATCCATTAGGCGTTT
>JAJIYU010005613.1:0-22229 GCA_030144865.1 Tinospora cordifolia
TTTTGGTCTAAATTACAACTTTAAACAATTGGTTGTTTGAAACGCCTAATGTATGCAAGTGTTTGAATTATGGATGTGTTATTGAGTTGAGTTTGAAAAATGGTTGTTTAACTAATATCCACTGAGCTTTGTGCTCACCCCTTCTTTTTATTTTTCAGGAATTTGAAATCATGAAGATCATGAGATTTTGGATAGCTTTTTAGCAAGTTTCTATTTTCATAAAAGTTTCCTTTCAATGTAAGGGCATGTTGCCCAAGTTTTAAGACTTCCGCTGAAAATTGATTTTTAATTTTGAGTTTATAAATCTCTTTTGATAAACAATGTAATGGTTATTCTTGAATTAGAAAACTATGTACTTTATTCTTTTATTAATAAAGAAGTTGAATTTTTCTTTACCTTTAATTGCCTTGATTTTTATTTGTACTATTGAATTTACTCTAAGGCAAGTGGTTTTGAAAAATAGAAAGTCAAGTTTGTCTCACTTGTAAAGTAACACCGGCCCGACCTGCCAATTGGTTAAGTCCACCGTTAAAAGGAACGATGGTTATGTCCAACTCTCAAATTAAAGAACGTGGGGGTTGGGGTGTTACAATACTGTCTAAACACTCAGTTTATCAAGTCCATGAATGTTGTTGGGGCATTGGTCAAACCAAAGGGCATGACAATGAACTCAAAGTGTCCATATCTTGTTCTAAAGGCATTCTTGTGTATATCAGACTCCTTGATTCTCAGTTAGTGATATCTCAACCTAAGATCAATCTTTGAGAAATGAGTGACTCCTCTCAATCGATCAAACAGGTCTTCAATCCTTGGCAAAGGATACTTAGTATTCACTATAGCTTGGTTCAACTTTCGATAATCGACACAAAGTCTCATAAAACCATCCTTCTTCTTCACAAATAATACTGGAGCTCCCCAAGGTTATTCACTTGGCCTGATGAATCCTTTCTCCCTGAGCTCGTTTAGTTAGAATTCAACTCAATCAATTCCACTAGAGCCATTCTATAAGGAGGTATCGATATAGGGTTGATTCCAGGGTGAATTTCAATCTTGAACTCTAATTCTCTAGTAGTTAGTAGTTTGGGTAAGTCATCTAAAAACACATCTTTGTACTCACTAACCACTACTAGGTCTTGTATCCTCTTCAACTCAACATGTTCTTCTTTAAAGAGTTCCTTAAACTCATTTTTCTGCCTTAAGCAGTTTAGCATGGCTACGATTGGACTTCTCGGTATCTTTGCATATCTCCATTGATTCTATAGGTCTCCCCCGAAGGTAGGGTTATGGCCACTCGTCTTTTAGGACAATCTATTTAGGCTTGGTACTAGTCTAACCAATCCATCCCCAAGATTACATCATAGCCATAAAAATGTAAGGTACATAGATCAACTGTTAAGAGTTTATCTCCGAACCTTAGGTCACATCTACACATTCATTTTGAAGTCACAGTGGTCCCTATTGGTGTGGACACATTGAAAGTTATGGGTAGTGTTTTTGTCACAAGTTGTAACCTATTAGCTTGTTCTTCGGAGATAAAAAACTTAGATGCACTCGAGTAAAACAATAGTTTTGTAGCAACGTTAAATATCATAAATGTACCTTCCATTTTAGGGACTTGGTTCTCTTGAGTTTCAATAGCAAACATTCTGGCCTAGTTCTGACCCAAGCCGTGGTTCTACCCCTGACTGGCATTCTGTTGCTATCTCCTAGCTTGAGAATGATCGTTCTGACCATCCCCCCAAGTGTTTTCTTACTGTTTGCTACTGAGGCACCTAAGTTGTTTTAGTTGGGAAATTTCTTGCAAAATATGACCCCTATGCCTACACAAATAACACAGTCCTAGTCTCTTTGCTTGTTCTCTAGACTCTTCCTTGTTCTGCCCCTATTTCTGTGGTGCCTTCCCACCACTCTTGTTCTTTTTCTGGGCTCCCTGAGATCCTTCTCATTCTGAGCTCGTTTGTTCTTTCCTTTCACCTGTTGCTCCAGGATGATTTCTTGTTCCAGAGTTAGGACCTTTTCCACAACATCTTTATAAGTCTTTAGGCTAAGTGCTTTCACTATCTTTCTGATCTCCATCTTGAGACCCTATGCAAAACAACTAGCCTTCATTCTTTCTTCCTTGATTAGGTCTGGTGTAAATTTGGCCAGCTCTGTGAACTTCCTTTCATATTCAGCTATAGTCATGTCCCTTTGAAACAGTTGGACAAAGTCCTTCTATAGGTTGCTTCCAGAAAAAAATTTTCATAAAAGATCTCTGTGAAGTTCTCCCAGCTCATAGCATCAACATCCATATTAGGGTCCATCCTCATCATACGCTACCAACTTCCGGTTGGTCCATTGAAGTGGTGTGTGGCCAATGCCACCCGTCTTGACCCAATTACCTTCAGTACATTGAGAATTTCCACCATATCCTGGTACTCGTGGTCATCCAAGATGCAATCTGTAGTACCATCAAATAAAGGAAGATGAAGATTCTGTAGCTCTATCAACATCTTTCTTTGTTTATCATCCTCCGGGTCCTCCTGAGCCCTTTGAAATTCAAAGAGCTGGGGCCACAGGTGCTGGTTGCTGAACTTGGATGAGTTCAGGCATTAGATGCTGAGGTACTACTTGAGGGAGTATCTGAGGTAGAACCCTCATCAGTTGACCCATAACCCTCCAAGCAACTCCATTCATCATAATTTCCATTTGGGCCTCCATGGTAGCAAGCATTTCCTGATCTCTTTGCTCTGTTTTGTCAAAAGTGGTGGATTGCGTAACGTATCTTCTTGTTCTAGCTATTGTCTACAAATCAAATAGATTATTAGTATTTGCCTTGTCAACGTTCCAACTATCATGACTCTAGATTCAAGTCTCTAGGTTCTCGATTTGTTCAATGACCCAATAGTTTATGTTTTTAGGTTCCTTTTATTCTTGGGTATAGGATTTGATTTCATATGACATACATATAAACAAATCAAGCATGCTTTTCAAACAATCATACATTCAAGCAATTTCACACTAGCATAGCAAAATCTCAGGCTTCCATCTAAGCTTCTAGGTTCAAGTGTCTCTTACCACTCTGCTCCTACCACATAGACTTTTACTCAGAAAATTAACACATCCAAATAATTTTGCAAATGTCTCAATAACTAAGGTTTTTCGAGCCCACTATACTTGACCGTCCCATATTAACCAAACATAGAGAAACAAATTTTTCCAAAGTTATCAATGATTTACCAAACATGGTCCATCATTTTTGAGTCAAGGCTTCCTATATAACCCTGAATTCCTATGCGTGCCATATTACATAAGAACCAGAGTTATAGAATCTTCCTAATCTCGTGTCTTGACCAAACAAGTTCTCATACATTTTCGATTTCTAACCTGTCCTAAAGTTTTATGCTTTTGATCCATTATACCACCCTTGGCTACGCCCATGTTTCTACCTAAGGTCTCTTCCCTCGACCTGGGGTTTTAATCTGGTTGACTCACAACCTTTGTCTAGTCAAGATACCACCTTGGTCATCTTTTTCAACTTCTATTCAATTTCTTGCTCTAATTTCTCCACCTTTTAATTTTTTTATAGAGAGTAAGGGTGTTTTTCAACTCAGACCACTCATATAAGCTGGTGGGACAACCCCCAGATTGAGCGGTGAGACCGAAGTCTGCTTAACAACTGCGCTTTCTAGGACAGGATGACCCACCTCCCTTTCAACGTTTAGCTTTACTTAGGATAAGACTTACCCACTATTAGCTCAACTTGAAGTCTTTGTGTCCAAACAAAACATTTCAAAACATTTTTTTCTTTTTGAAAACACTTTCCAAAATAGTTTTTAATTTCAAAATAGAAGGTAGGGCATTTTAAGATTAAAACATAGATCAAACCTAATTGAGGTAATACTTTTTAAATCTAATACCACCATTGGTATAAGATTAAAGTTTCTAATTCTAGCCCAACAACACATGTTTAGGCTTGAATTTCTATTTCTAGCCCAAAACCTCTAAAGCTTAGGCTCTGATACCACCTTTGTAACACCCCAATCCCTGTATTCTTTCTTTATTTAGACATAACAACTATTTTAACAATAGACTTAACCATACAGGTGGATCAGGCTGGTATTTCATTACAAGTGATTCACACTTGACATTCATTTTCAATAATCTCATGCCTTAATGGAATTTAAGAGTACTTTACTCATATTTAGGAATTGAACTAAATAATGCAAGAGATAAAAGAAATTCATCAATTTTATTAATTTAATAAAGTAGAATACATAAATCAATCTTAAAAAGAAACTATTATAGCGAAATATTTAAAACTTGGGCAATATACCCTTATATAGAAATTAGAAACTTTTTAAATTTAAGAAAAGGCTTAACTAATATTCATGGTCTTCATGCAAGTCAATTTCTTGAAAAATAAAAGAGGAAGGGTGAGCACATAGCTTAGTGGATCTTTTTCAAATAACCAATTTTCTAATTTAGACTAAAAACACATCCATAATTTATATACTTGCATACATTAGGCGTTTCAAACAATGTTTTGTGTGTAGTTGTGACTTAGACAAAAAGGGTTTTCATGGCCCTTGATGTTCTTAGTAAAATACATCCTTTGAATGAAAAGGACATTTCCTAGCAAATTTCATTGGACTTTTGGACTTAGGGCCTGTTACCCACTAACCAAGTATTTTGGTGTTACACCATGTGAACTACTCACATGAAAAGAACATCCACAGTGACCCGCATATTTACTATGATGGTACTTGGTTACTAATCACCAACATCTCATAATTAATCTCATATTCAAGAATCATGAAATAAGAGAAATAAATTTTAGAATGCAAACAATCTAAAAATCAAAGCATGAACTATCCAAAAACATGCATGATGCATTGAAATAAACCTAAACATGGTACTAGGCGTGGCATGGATCAATGAATACTTAAAACATGCTCATGTACTAAATGAAAACTAAAATCATGATTAAATTTCTGAAATTGAAACATGAATGATTTCTGAAAATTAAACATACAATGAAAATGGTATTAATCTAAAGAAGAAAAGATGAGGTTTTAGAAATCACTTCCACCTTAATTGCAAGTTCGATAGAAATATGGCAGAGGTTCCTTACTCCAACGTCTAGCCCTCCAAAGATAATGCAAGAACCCTCAAATAAACACCAAAAAAGTCAAGCATACTTCAAAATCACTCCAGAACAAAAGGGTTGCCAAGAAGAAGGCTAAAAAAAAGCTTAGAGAAAAGTGTTAATTCTTGCTTTGGGATGAAGAATAAGTGTGCACAAGGGGGGTTCATATAGATTTTCCAAACACAAGGGGGACCATGATGTTGGCAACTTTGATTAGGGTTTCTTTATCCCACGGTTTTGCATGTTTCCTTACAAGGGTGGCAGCTACATTTGCATACAACACATAGGGGACGGCTAGGGTTTTTGTATAAGGATTATGATGTTTTTTCCCATAGTTGGCGCCAAGATTTGTGTATACTTAGGTTTAGGTAACTTTTCTATTCTTAATTTTTGGTTTCCTATTTGTGTGTGGCAGCTAGGATTTAGTGTCTGAGCACGGTTCATCATTTAGGAATTTCTAATTAGGGTTGCTCACATGAACACACACACACACACAAATGGACTATTTTTTGCATAAGGGGGGCATGGTGTACATGATAAATGTTTGTGTGTACATGATATTATTTTTAATTGCTTCTAAACAAGGTGAAACGTCTCATAGGTGTGGTATACTTGATCATTGGTATGACACATGGGATCATTCTACATGACTTCAAATAAGGGAAATGTTCCATTGAGGTTGGGTAGGGTGAGGGTGTACATGATCATTGTGTTCCACCCATGTGGTTTGCACATATTTAGGGGTGGCAATGAATTTATGGGTCCACTTGAAGTTAATAAAAATTTATATCTCATTATTTACTAAGAATTAAGGATTGTAATATATATTTTTGTGTTCATTATAATATAATGGACGTTTTCGAACTATTATTTGGCTAGGGTGACCCTCATTTCATTTATTTTCTTAATTTAGACTCCATTGTAGGCTATTACACAAATGAAACCCTAATTTTGGCTAATTGAGTTATTTTTGGATATGTTGTCTAGTTAATTTGTTCATGTCAGCTCATGTCATTTCAGGTAGTTTTGGGTTCCTAAGGGTCACTAAATGAGGGTTTTGGACATGCTAAATATGTCTTTGAAATAGACCCGTTTTCATTTCTCACCCAAATTCAATCAAATGCAATTGAATTGTTTTATTTTATTCAATACCAGATTATAGGCTATCACAGTAAACTCCCAAAATACTTGGATAATGTGTAAGACCCTAAATCTATTGGAAACTGGCATAAAAGAGTGCACTTTTCTTCTTTGATATGAGTTTTGATAAGAACATCGAGGTTGACCCCTTTTGGTCTTAACTACAGCTATTAAACAAGAAATTGATTGAATCACCCACTATTTAAAAGTGTTTGACAAGTATGTATTATTTGTTGAAATAATGAATTAAATATTTAGAATGATCCATTGGCTTTGTGTTCACCATTCCTTCTTTTTAACTTTTTAGGAAACTGATAAACAGAAACAACATGATAGCTACATAGACATTATTTTACTTAGAATATTTTCTTTAGAAATTTTGTTTAATTGTAGGATATGTTGGCCCAAATTCTTTTATTGGAGTTTGATTCCGTTGTAATAAACACAAAGGCTATGTACCTTTAAATTTTGGAAAGGATTAATGATATGAAATTATTTTATTTAAATTTTTCTAAAACATTATTTTTCTAAATCATTGCATGAGTAGGGTTTCGTACCTCTTATATTTCAATTAATGAGATTAAATTTTTATTACGATCACTTGTTACCTAATTAAGGATTGTTTGTGAGATAATGATACTCAAGAAATCCTAGAGATTTGAGACTAAAATGAAAAGAGTGAAAAGTAGGAATAATGTGACATTGGCCTGTCGCCCGATCGAGCCGTGGGGTCCACGCTGTTAGAGAAGAGATGAATTTGGGGGAGCTGGGCATTACAAAGGTGGTATCAGAAATCAATCATTGGATATAATGAGCAAGAAATTAGAAAGAGTTGACTAAACCAGGTAAGATTTTTACCATGAGTTAAATTTAGAATGCCCTACCTTCCATTTTGAAATTGAAAACTATTTTGGAAAGTTGTTTTCAAAAATAAAGAAAGATATGTTTTCAAAGTATTTGTTTGGAAACAAAGATTATAAGTTGAGCTGATAGTGGGTGAGCCTTGTCCTAAGTAAAGCTAAACATTAAAAGGGAGATGAGTTATCCCGTTTGAAAAAGCATGGTTATTTAAGCAGACTTCAATTTCACTGCTCGATTTGGGGGGTGTCCCACTAGCTCATACGAGTAGTTGGAGTTGAAGAACACAATTATATTTTTTTATGAAAAAATTAGAAGGTGGTAATTCAAGGTAAAGAAAAGTACTAAAGTACAAAGATAGTACTAGGAATAATACCATAACTAGATGAGGGTTGAACCTTTGAACTAGGAATTGAGGCCATAGGTCCAAAAAAGAGACCATAGGTCCAAAAAAGAGACCATAGGTCCAAGGGTGGCATAGTGGATCATAAATAAAAACTTTAGGACATGGGTTAGAGGCTGAAAACTTGTGAAAATAGAACTCTTGATTGGTCAAGACACAAGATTAGGAAGATCTTGTATCTTTGGTTTCTATGTGGTATGGGACACCTAGAAATTTGAGGGTATAGAGGAATCTTGGATTAGAGAATGACGGGCCATGTTTGGTGAATGATCAGTAACTTTGGAAGAACTTAGTTGCCGAGGCATTTGCAAAATTGTTTGGGTGTAGTGAGATCTCTGAATAGAAGTCTGTGTCGATGGGCAAGACTGGTATAGGATGCTCGAACTCGGAGGCACAGATGAAAACTTGGAATTTTGCTATGTTAGCGTTAACTTGTATGACTTATGGTTGCTTGACTGATTGAATGCATGCCATGCTTGCTTAAATTTATGAGAATATCACACGCTTTAGACTATGAGACCAAATCCTGTACCCAACAATAATAGAAGGCCTTGAAACATTCTAATAGATCTTAGAAGAATGAACTACTAGGCCACTAAACAAATCAAGAATCTAAAGTCATGATAGTGCAAACAAAACAAAAATCTTGGAGAAACGAACTCAATGAACGAAAATGGATGAGACAACTATCTTTGTAAGTCTAAAAAAACATTTTGTATTTTGAGGATAAGGGAAGATGGGTTGTGTACCCCAAATTAAAATTCTCTTAACTCTTTTCTTGTGATACCTTATCAGATACTAAAATAGCTTTTGACTTGTGGATGATGGCTGGATCCAAGAAATATGTGACTAGAGTTGCTACATTTGATAGGATTGAGCTACGAGGATAAGAGGCATAGACTGGCATGGCTAAGACTCAAATGGAGAATATGATAACAGAGGTCACCAGGAAGGTTATAGAGCATATTATGAAATCATTGCCTCAGATGTACCATAGGTGGTGCCACAACTATTGGTATAGGAACAGATTCCAGTGAAGTAGCTAGTACCAGTGTTTGAGGTCCTAGTTCATTAGAAGGCGCATCAGGATATTGAAGATAAGGAACAAAGTGATATGTTGATGGAGTTGCAGAAACTCCACCCCTCTCAATTTGATGGAACTTCTGATTGCGTGACGATGTACCACTTGTATTAGGAGTTGGATCAACGCCAGGATGTGTTAGGGGCAATGGGTTCCCGTAGAATGGCACTAGCTACCCATCAGTTTAAGGGACTAGCTAGAAGTTGGTGGCTAATGCTAAAGGCGGATCTAACCACTACAATAAGATAGATGAACTGAGAGGAATTCAAAGAAGTGTTCTATGAGAAGTTCTTTCTAGAAGCTACGATGAGAATGATGTAGTCAAATTTTGTTAGAATGAACCATTGAGACATAATGGTGGCTGAATATGAGAGGAAATTTACTGAACTTGCCAAATTTTCACCTGAGCTGATTTGGGAAGAAAAAATGAAGGCCAACCGATTTGCATAGGGTCTCAAGATCGAGATCTAAAATGTGATAATGCCATTGGGCCTAAAGATGTATAAAGACATCTTAGAAAGGGCATTAATATTGGAGTAGGAACTCAATCTGGAACAAAGAATGAAGAATACAAACAAGAGGCTAGGAAGTGACAAAGGCCACCAAGGATTAATTAAGATTATAATCATGTACTGGCGCGATGAAGGATTCAGTTGTGTGTGTTCCAACCCTAGATTTGGCATGTCAGTATTTTGACTTGGAACTAAGCATTAGGATTGACCCCAGAGTGAACTAGGTTTCAAGAATGATCCCACTTCACTAATAAGGGTTTGAGTTTTTGGAATGATCTCTCTTCTTAGACCCAAAACACAAAGAATGATCCCTTTTTGATCTTAATTACAACTGTTGAACAATGATTTGAATGAACATGTAATGTTTGAAAGTGCTTAACATGTATGTCTTATTTGTGGAAATAATGATTTAAATATTTGAGATGATCTACTAGGCTTTGAGCTCACCCCTCCTTTTCTAATATTTTAGGGAACTGATAAATCAAGGCTACATAGATATCACTTAGACAATTTCTTTAAAGATTTTATTTGATTTCAGGGCATGTTGGCCCAATTTACTTTATTTGAGTTTTGAAATTATTTCTGTTGTAATAAACATAAAGGTTTTGTATCCTTTGGATCTTTGAATTGATTAATGATGTTGAATTATTTTATCTAAAGATTTCTCAATATTTCACCTATACGAAATCTGTGCATGAGTTAATGTTACTTAAGAAGTCCCAAGGATTTGCGAAGAGAGAGGAAAGAGATAAAGTGACACATCCAGCCTCCTCGGCAGCCCAAGGAAAAGGAATGTCCAACGTGCAAGCACGTGATGATAACGTGTCGGACTATTTGGGTGAGGTGGAGGTAGGGTATTACAAAGGTAATATCAGAATTACTTAGTAGATGTACTAGGGAAGACTTACATTGAGTTGACTCACATAAGGTGTTAGAAGCTTAGACTGTAGCTCACTAGTAAGACTTTTACTTTGAAGTGATTTAGAATGCCCTACCTCTTGTTTTGAAATTAAAAAATTATTTTGAATTAGAAAAGGTTGTTTTTCAAAAGAAGATATATGTTTTCAAATGTTTTGTTTGGACATGAAGATTACGAGTTGAGTTGATAGTAGGTAAGCCTTATCCTGAGTAAAACTAAAGATTGAAAGGGCGACGGGTTACCTCGTTCGAGAAAGGCTAGTTATTTAAGTAGACTTTGTCTCACCACTCGATCTGGAGGTTGTCCCACTAGCTCATACAAGTGATCGAAGTTGAGAACACACTTATTTTCTATGAGAAAACTTGGAGGTGGTATTTAAGGGCAAGGAACTTACTGGTGGTACTGAGAAACTGGATATAGATTGATAGTTCAATGGAAGAACCTTTCAAACAAGTATTGAAACCTTAGGTCTAGAAAAAGGACCATCAGTAAAGACTTGGGTGTCGCCAAGGGAGGCACAGCATATCATAAATGAAAACTTCTATGAGATAGGTTAGAGACTAAAAATGTGTAAAAATAGAGCACTTGTTTGGTCAGGACATGAGATCGGGAGGATCCTGTATCTCTCTAGCTTCTGTGTGGTATGGGATGCGTAAGAATTCGGGGGTATGGAGGAATCCTAGATTCGGAGAATGATGGACCATGTTTGGTGAGGATTGGTGACTTTGGAAGAGCTTGTTTCCCTATGTTTTGTTGGCATGGGATAGTCAAGTATAGTAGGGCTTGGGAGATCCAACTTTGTCTTCACATTTGTGAAATTGTTTAGGTATGGCAAGATCTCTGGGTGGAAGCCTATGTGGATGGGCAAGAATGGTATGGGATGCTCAAACTTAGAGTGGTATGGAAGATCTTACTTTGTCGTGACATTTGTGAAATTGTTTGGGTATGGCAAGATCTCTGGGTGGAAGCCTATGTGGATGGGCAAGAATGGTATGGGATGCTCAAACTTAGAGGCATGGATAAAAGCTTGGAATTCGCTATGCTAGCATGAAATCGTATGATTAAATGATCATTTGAATGCATGCTATCCTTACTTGAACTTCATGAATAATTTACTTCATTAAATCAAAAACCTTGTGCCCAACAACATTAGAGGATCCTGAAAAATCCTCAAATAGAACTTAGAAGCATGAACAGATTGGTCATTGAACAATCAAGAACCTAGAGACATGAATCTAGCGTTATGGTAACATGAACAAGACAAAAAACTTGAGGAAATGGAAAAGAAAATGCTTTGACTTGTAAGTAATGGTCGAATCCAAGAGATATGCCATAGGAGTTGCCACAACTGTTGAGACTAAGCCACAGGGACAAGGGGCACAGGGAAATGTTGTTGAGGCTCAGATCGAGGCTTTATTGACTCCTAAGTTGCTGACTGTAACACCTCGAAACCCTGAGTTTTTATTTGGACTTAACCACAAGGCGGGTCCGGGACAGTATTACTTTACAAGTGACTAACATTTGACTTTCTAATTCTTTTATCCCAAGTTTTATTGAATATTCATAGTACATAGCTCACTTAGATTCAAATAATTAATTCAACAAGACAGAACAATTAGAGATGAAAGAAATCTCTAACATTCTTTATTATTTGAATAAAAAAAGTACATAACTCAAATAAAACTATTAAATCATAATATCAAAATTTGGGCAACATACCCTTACAATTAAATAAAAATATTCTAAGTAGAGATATTCTAAGTCTCAATCATGCATCTTCTGTTAATCAAATTCCCTAAAAGATTTAAAGTAGGAAGGGTGAGTACAAAGCCCATTGGATCATTCTAAATCAATTAAAGAATTATTTTAAATCAATAAGACATCCAAATTCTAGCGCTCACAACCATTACGTGTTTCAAACAACTTCTTGTTAATAGTTATAGTTTAGACTGAAAGGGGTTTCAACCCTTGATGTTCTTATCAAAATACCTCCCTTGAGTGAAAAGACATTCCTTTATGCCAAGTTTCATTGGACTAAGGGCCTAACCCATATTCCAAGTATTTTGGGACATTACCCATATGAACTCATCATATGTAAAGAACACCCACAATAATCCCTATGGATCATTGTGACAGTACGTGGTTCTTATCGTTAATCATCTTTCTTTAATCAAATATACATAAATCATTAACTAAATTAAATAAATTCAGCATGATGATCACATCAACATCGAATACATGCATCATTCTTCAAAACAAAGCTAAGCACGTGAGATCCAAGCATGGCATGGTTTGAACATGGCATATATACTACACTGAAATTAAAATATGCATAGTAAATTGAATATAAAACATGCATGAACATCTAATTAATTTAAAACAATAAAGTAGAAGTTTAGAAATCACTTCCATCTTAGTTGATCAAAATTTAGAAATTTGGCAGCACTGCAACACTTCAATGTGTTTAAACCCTCAAGAACACTGAAGAATAGAAACAAGGTGTCAAGAGGGAGTCTAGAGAAAACAAGAGGGATCTTATCAACTCTTGCTTTGGGATAAAAAGAATTAGAGCACAAGGACTCTTGATATAAATTTTTAGTGGGCATAGGGGGGATGTTTTGGGTGTGTTCACACTAGCCACTTTCCATATTTCATGTGTGCACAGTTTGGGCAAGTAGCTGATTTGGTTTCCTCCTTATGTGTGAACACACATGATTTAGTAACTTGGCTTGGGACCACCCTCTCTTGTGCATCAAAAAGGGCAAGGAAAGTGTGAACATTTTGGCAATGAATCTTCTCTCTCATGTGTGCTCACTGTTTGGCAAAGGAAATATTTCCCATTTTATATATATATATATTTTCCTTGAGCATCAAGGACCTTCTATTGTGGTGTGCACAAGATTTGGCACATGTTTTTGGATGGCTCAAGGTTTTCTTCTCATGGGCGAACACAATCTTGGCTTGGACCACTCGCTAACTTTGTTTGGGCATCAATATAGGTGTGATTTTGTGAGCAAGACAACTTTTCAATATGTTTTAGTAATTGAATCTTCTCTTGTGAGTCTTGGATTCCCTTTCTTGTGCATAGCAAATCAACAAGACTTGGCAAGTTTCTATTTTGGATTAAATCTCTTTTTGGCATCATGTGTGAGCAAGATTTGGATATTTTGTCTTGAAATGTGTTTTAGAAACTTCTATAAATCAGCATGGGACCACTTTCCATAGTTTTTTATTTCTCTTATGGTGCACCATATATAAGTAAGGGAAACTTCCTAATTTTTTTGAACTTGTGTAGTGCTCACATGACTAGAAATAACCAGCTTTAGAAACTTTCATTTTCTTCTCTTGTATTCCCTCTCTTGGGCATCTTTGTGAGTGAGGAAACTTTCTAATTTCATTCTTCACTTGTGCATCAAGAATGCAGATGATCTAGTGAGCACAAGATCTTAAAAAGTTCCATTTTGGTTCTTTGGTGGTGCACACAAAGATTAGGGTTTTTATGTTTGTGCTAAATTCTGTGTTCACATGTATATAGGAAACTTTCTAATTTGGCTAGCCAAGATTTGGGTGGTTTGGAGTTGGAGTGTACATGAAACTACTTTCTAATTCTATTTTCAAGTGATATGTTGCTGATTTTCTTTCCTTTCTTATTCTTCCTCTTTTGGGATGCAAATAGGTTTCATATTTTGTATTTTCGTTTACATGAGACCATGCTTTTTGAGCACTTTCTAATTCCATTCTTATTTCTCATTCTCCAAGGATTGTATTCTAGGTATGATGTTTTTAGAGCAAGAGAGAGGCTTGCTAATTCCACAAATTGAGTGAACATTCTAATAAGTTTTCATTTATCATTTAGGCCACACAATAATTTTGCATTTTAATTTTCACATGATTAATTTTTCTTCATTCCATTTCTTTTCTTAATTCTCATTTTACAAAGATGTTTTGAGCAAATAAAATGTCAATTGACTATAGAAATGAACTTCTACTGAATTGATCTCATTTAATCCTCAATAATGTTGTAAATATCATTTCCTTTCATTTTGTACAAATTTTTTAGGGTATTACAACCTATTCTCCTTAAAAAGAATTTCGTCATAGAAATTTGCACATATTCATTCAGGTTTTTATTTCCTTAGGGATTTTCTAGTAAAAAGGTGTAGATACATAGCCATCATTTCACTTTTCAGCTCCTAGTTGGCTTCCTCTATTCCATGATGTTTCTAGAGAACTTTAACTAAGGGGATATCTTTTGTTCTTAGGTTTTGTATCACTGCCGCTTCTTCATAAGTAGCATCATCTTGGATATTCACCTTCCCCTAGTGGATTATGTGTAAGGGATTTGGTTCGTACTTTCTCAACATTGATACATGGAAGACGTTATGTACCAGGGACATTTGGTTTAGTAGGTCTAACTTGTAGGCGCAATCCCTAATTCTTCTAAGTACTTCAAATGGACCAACAAATCTAGGCGATAGTTTTCCCTTATATCCGAACCTCTTAATCCCTTGCTAAGGACTTATCCACAAGAATACTTTGTCACCGACTTGGAATTCTAGGGCTTTCCTCCTCTTGTCTACATAACTCTTTTGCCTACTTTTAGCTGTAACCAACCTCTTTTGTATCTGTTTGACTTGGTCATTCATTTCTTCCACAAGTTTGGCCCAGTAAGTACATGATCTTCAAGTTCAGCCCAATAGGTTGGTGATTTGCATTGTCTTCCATAGAGGGATTCATATGGTGCCATCTTTATTCTTGCATGATAACTATTGTTATAGGCAAATTCTGCTAAGTGTAGGCACTTACTCCAATTTCCTTTGAAATCAAGGACACGAGACCACTACATGTCTTCTAGTATTTGAATGGCTCTCTTAGACTGCCCATCAAGTAGAGGGTGAAAAGTAGTACTCGTGGTGAGTTTGGTTCCCAACTCCTTCTATAGACTCTGCCAGAACTGTGAAATGAATTGAGAGTCTCGGTCAGATACAATTGTCTTAGGTACACCATGAAGTCTTACTATTTCTTTTACGTAGAGCTTTCCCAACTTGCTAACTTGGTCCATGGATTTAATTGGCAGGAAATGAGCCACTTTAGTGAGACGATCCACAATTATCCATACAGTGTCTTCTCCCTTATGGTTTTTCGATAACCCACTGACAAAGTCCATGGAAATGTTATTCCACTTCCATTCATGGATAGGGAGTGGTTGTAACAATCCAGAGGGTTTCTGGTGTTTAGCCTTCACCTGCTAACAAGTTAAGCACTGGGACCTTTTCTGAGGTCTTGAAGAAAGATACTTAGCCATATCTTTCTTCATTCCCCTCCACTAGTAGGTTTTTCTGAGGTTTTGATACATCTTGTCGCCACTTAGATGCATCGTGTACTTGGTCTGAGGGGCTCCATCCAATATGGCATGCTTATTTTGTCCATTTTGAGGTACACAAATTCTTTCTCCAAGTCTTAGGGTATTCATAGCATCTAGCTTAAAGTTAGAATGCTTAGCCTATTTAACTCCTTCTATCAATCTTATGGGCTACTTGTCTTACCATTTTCGTCCCTGATATGATGTAGAAGATCCAATTGGCAAGACATGTTGTAGAGAAAGGCTTGTTTGTCGTTCAAGGTCACACCCAGCCTAAAGTCTTCAATCAACTGGTACATCTGGCCCTTTTCTTCTTCCTGTTTGTTGAACTTCTGACTCAAGGCATCAACTACCACATTGGCCTTCCTGGGAAGGTAGAGTAGTTGAAAATCATATTCCTTAAGGAACTCCGTCCATCTTCATTGCCTGAGGTTCAACTCTATCTTGGTGTAGATGTACTTCAAACTCTTGTAATATGAAGAGATTGAACTTATCACCATAGAGATAATGTCTCAAGATCTTTAGAGAAAATACTATAGCTGCTAATTCTAAGACATGTGTTGGGTAGGTTTGCTCATGGATCTTCAGTTGTCATGAGACATAAGCAACAACCTATTCTTCCTGCATTAGGATTGCACCTAACCCATTTTGTGAAGCATCTGTAAATAGAACATAAATGATACCATGGGCTGGAGTAACTAAGATGGGGACCATAGTTTATCTCCTCTTCAATTCTTAGAATGCTTGTTCGCATTTCTCATTCCATGTGAACTAAACTCCTTTTCCGGTGAACTTAGTCATGGGTTCTGCTAACTTGGAGAAGTTTTGGATGAATATTTGATAGTATCTAGCTAAGCCTAAGAAACCCCTAATTTTTGTGACTATCTTTGGTTGTTTTCAATTCATGACAACTTCCACCTTCTCTGGATCTATAGAGATGCCTTCTATTGATACTACGTGGCCAAGGAACTTGACCATCTTCATCCAAAATTCACACTTTTTGAACTTGGCATACAATTGGTGTCTTCTAAGGATCTCCAACACCAATTTCAGTTGTTCTAAGTGTTCAACTTCTGACTTAGGGTAAATCAAGATGTCGTCCATGAATACCACCACAAGATAGTTGAGGTATTGTCTAAACACTCTGTTCATGAAATCCATGAATGTCGCTAGGGCATTGGTTAAACCAAATGGCATTACGGTAGAACTCAAAGTGTCTATATTGTGTTTTGAGGGTCGTCTTGGGTATATTAGACTACTTGATTCTCAATTGGTGATATCTTGACCTAAGATCAATCTTTGAGAAATGAGTGGCTCCTCTTAATTGATCGAATAGGTCATTAATCCTTGGTAGGGGATACTTGTTCTTTATGGTTGCTTGGTTCAATTTTTGGTAGTCAACACATAGTCTCATAGATCCATCTTTCTTCTTCACGAACAACATCGAAGCTACCCATGGTTCACTTGGTCTAATGAATCCTTTCTCATAGAGCTTGTCTAGCTGAGTCTTTAAGTCGATCAGCCCTATTGATGCCATCCTGTAATGCGATATGGCTATATGGTTGGTTTCAGGGTGAAGTTCAATCTTGAACTCAACTTCCCTAGTGGGTGGTAGTCCCAGTAGGTCATCTGGGAATACATATTCCTACTCACTAATTAGTGCTATGTCTTGGATTCCCCTTTGCTCTACAAGGTCTTCCTCATATAGTTTCTTGAACTCATCTTTCTCCCTAAGGCAGTTCATCATCGTGATTGTCGCACTTCTCAATAGTTTCTTTATGTTTACAGGTTTTCCCCGAAGGTAAGGTTATTGTTACTTGTCTCTTATGACAATCTATCTATGCCTGATATTGGTTTAACTAGTCCATCCCTAATATTACATCATAGCCATAAAATGGTAAAATACATAGGTCGACATAGATTAATTATCCCCAACTTTTAGGTCTCAACTACACATTCTTTTAGAGGTAATAGTGGTCCCTATTGGTGTGAACACATTCAAAATTATGGGTAGTGTTTTAGTTACAAGTTGTAGCCTATCAACTAGTTTTTCAGAGATAAAAGATTTCGAGACACCCAAATTAAATAAAAACCTTACAACAACATTAGATAATAGGAATGTACCTTCCACAATAGGGACTTATTCTTCTTGAGCCTCGGCAACAACAAATATTCTGGCCTGGTTTTGACCATGGCCCAAGTTCTACCCATCATTGGCATTCTGTTGTTGTTGTATGCCTTGAGGATGACCATTATGACTGTGTAATACCCCAAAATTTTGTCAAATAATTTAAAATAAATAAAATAAATTAAGTGAATTAATTCCAAAGATTTTAAGAAATTTTGGGTACAAATTGTGGGTTGGCACATGAAAAATAAAATATATTGGAGATAAAATATAAATCAGGCAAATAAGACCTTAATTTGATAATTAAATAAAAATTACAATTTAGTAGAATTAATTATTAAATTTAAAGGGCTGCTTAAGAAATAATAAATTATATAAACACATATAACGTTAATATGTGTATGAATAAGGTGTATGTTAGCATAATAAATGTTAATACTACATATTATAAGAATATGTACATAGAAAAAACTTATATAATTAAATAAAAATATAGGGTACATGTAGTTATTAAAAATAAATAAAATATTATATAAATATTAGTGTATAATTACATAAATTATTATCTAAAAATAAAATATGAAATAAATAAAAATACATAGAAATGGAAAATGTAGATTATTTAATTATTAGCATTAAAAATATTAAAGAAATAGAAAAAATATCTAATAAATATAATATTAAATAATTAGAAAGGGGAAAATATTAACAAATCATCAAAATAGAAGGGAATATACAAGAAAATCAAGTTTTTATCAATTAGGAAGTGTCTAATTGGCAAAATTTCGGATAATAGCAACTTAGAATAGTGATTCTGGTATTACAAACATGATCCAGCGACCAAAAACATATAATCCATCCGATCTAGGATCCAACGGCCACGATCAAGACCTTATCGAACGCCCGGGTGCATCAAATCACCAAAATCCAACGGTCCACGATCAATCCGCTCGATCCAACGATTCAGATTTCATCTGCCTAATCTCAATCGTGAAATGAGTACTGTGATCGAGGAAAATCCAACAAGCCAAATTTCACCCGCCTAATCTCGATCGCAAAAACAAGTACTGCCATCGAGAAAATCCGACGACTCACAATCAACCCACCTGATCTCGATTGGGAATCCAGTGTTGTGATC
Source organism: Tinospora cordifolia (assembly GCA_030144865.1). Lineage (NCBI taxonomy): Eukaryota > Viridiplantae > Streptophyta > Magnoliopsida > Ranunculales > Menispermaceae > Tinospora > Tinospora cordifolia. The sequence goes on from JAJIYU010005613.1 coordinate 18,670, forward strand.
GAGGAAACCTAACAGCCGACGTTCCACCCGCCCGATCTTGATCTCGAACGAAATCTCAAGGACGATCTGATGGTCTAGATCCGAGGCTCTGATTAAATACGAAATAAAACCGCGAAAAATAATCAAAAATTTGAAAAATCTGATTAAATACTTTAAAAATCCAAAAAAAATTAGTTTCTAAATTTCCAAAAATTTCTAAAAAATTACTTGCTAATCTCCTATGCTTGGGGGGCACGAAATTTTAAAGAATTGGCAAGTTTCCCACAAGATAACAACACAAACTTGCCATTTTCTACCCTTTTGAACTCTATATAAACACCCCCCATGCTCACAATTCATCTCATCCCAATTCAAGAGCATACTAGTCCCTCTTGACTCTCTCTAGCCTTCTTCTTGGCAATCACCTTAGTTCTTGAGTGATCTTGAACTATTCTTGAGTGTTCTTGAGTGTTCTTGAGAGTTTTTAAGTGTTTGGAAGCCTTGAAGTAATGGAACTCTGCCAGATTTCAAAGGTGTGCAGAAGAGACGCATTTAAGGTGGAAGTGACTTCTAACTTGTACTTCTTTATTTTAATTTGAATAAGTCTTGCATATGTGATGTTGTTTTGAAGATGATTGATTGAATATATGTTTTAACATACATGCCTTATTTATTTGATGTGCCATGAATATACATGTTATGCATGTTTAGAAATTAAGATTATTGATGCATGTTATACAAGAATTGTGCCATGCATATTTAATGATTCATGTTTTGTATATGTTGCATCGATGGTTTAATCCGATATTGTGTGTTTTATCACTAAGAAAAGATTAAATAATGATTCAATCCACGTGCCGGTGCGATGATGGACTGTATAGCATCATCATGTGTGTTCCACCCCCCCCCCCGCGACCCGGCTTGCCGGTTTACCATTGACGATTCCGAACTGGGTTTCCAAGAGTGATCCCACTTCATAAATATTGGGGTTTTAGTTTTTGTTTGTTACTCTCTCTCCCCACGATGTGGAACACAGAGATTAAACTCTTTCGGTCCGAATGTCAACTATAAACAAGAAATTTGTTTGAATTGCCTAATAGACAAAAGTGTTTGATATGCTTGGTTTGTTTGAATTGAAATAATGATTTAGATGTTTAGAAAGATCCACTGGTCTATGTGCTCACCTCTTCTTTCTATTTTTTAGGTAATTGAATCACATGAAGACCATGAATATTAGTTAGGTTCTTTTTGTTTAAAAAGTTTCTAATTTTTATGTAAGGGCATGTTGCCCCAATTTTAAGACTTCTGCTGTAATAATTTTTTTAAAAATCAAATTATGTACTCAATTTTACTTAATTAATTGAGTTTATTAATTTTAGTTATTTCTTGTATTATTGCCTTATTAATTCTTCGAATTTAAGTTATGTATTGTTAAATAAAATAAAGGCATGAAATAATTGATATAGAAAGTCAAGTGTGCGTCACTTGTAAAGTAACACCGGCCCGGCCTGCCGTTTGGTTTAGTCCACCGTCAAGAAAATGGTGGTCGTGTCCAATGCTTAAATATACGGGGGTTGGGGTGTTATAGACTGTAACACCCCAATCCCCACATTCATCGAGCATTGCACATAACCACCATTCTTTGACAGTGGACTTAACCGTTTTGCGAGTTGGGTCCATGTTACTTTACAAGGTCACACACTTGACTTTCTATTTTTCAATACCTAATGCCTTAGAGTAAATTCAAGAATACAAATTTCCATTCAATAAAATCAAGGCAATTAAAGATAAAGAAAAATTCAACTTCTTTATTAAAAAAAAGTACATTACTTTCTAATATAAACGATTACATTGTTGATTAAAAGAAATTCATAACCCCTAAAAATTAAATTTCAGCGGAAGACTTATTCAAAATTGGGCAATATACCCTTACATTAAAAGAAATCTTAAAAAAAATAGAAACTTGCTAAAATAGAAACTATTCAAATTCCATGGTCTTCATTGTTTAATTTCCTAAAAAAAAAGAGGAAGGGGTGAACACAAAGCTTAGTGGATAATTTTCAAACAACCATTTTTTAAATTCAAATCAAATAACACATTCATATTTCAAACACTTGCATATATTAGACGTTTTAAACATCCCTTTGTTTAAAGTTGAGACTCTAGACCAAAAGGGTTTTTTTAAGCCCTTGATGTTCTTAACAAAGTACCTCCTTAAAGTGAAATATAGCTTTTCATAGCCAATTTCATTGGACTTTTGGACTTAAGGGAACTTACCCACCAAGCAAGTACTTTGGTCTTAAAACCATATGAACTAATTATATGAAAAAAACATCCATAGCAACCCATATGTTTGTTATGATGGTACGTGGTTATTTTCACCATTTTCTTATGTTAAATCTTGAAGAAAATCACACAAGATGAATCCCCAAACCAATAATTTCTCACACACAAGAGGCAAAAGAAAGGTGAGAAGGGGTGCCAAGAAGAGGGCTTAGAGAACAAGAGGAAATCTCAACTCTTGTTTCTTTGGATGAGATGAATTGTGAGCATGGGGGTTTATATAGAGTTCAAAAGGGTAGAAAATGGCAACTTTGTGGTGTTCTCCTTGTAGGAAACTTACCAATTCTTCAAAATTTCGTGCCTCCCAAGTATAGGAGAATAGCAAGTGTATTTGGGTATTTTTTGGAATGTAGAAACCAAATTTTGAATTTTTGGAAACATTTTTCTCAGATTTTTTTTCATTATTTCTATTTTATTTTCGGAGCATTTAATCTGGACCGTAGGGTCTTCCTTGAGCGCAGCAACAGTTCACAATCAACAAAAAACATCTCAGATCTGAACCGTCAGATCTTCCTCGAGCGTAGCAATGGTTCGCGATCATGTAAACGTCTCAGATCTGGACCGTTGGATCGTCGTCGAGCACAACACTCGGCTCGCGGTCTACAAAAAGCATCTGCACCGTCAGATCTTCCTTAGGTTTCATACGCGGATCTCAGTTTGCGATCAACGAAACTGATCCTGCGTTGTGAGCCGTTGGATCGTCCTTGAATGCGGTGTGCGAATCTCCGTTCGTGATCAACAAAACCGAGCCTGCGTTGTGAGCTGTTGGATCGTCCTCGAGTGTAGTGTGAGGTTCTCCAGGCCGTTGGATCTTGATGATTCGGTGTAACACCCCAACCCCCACATTCCTTGAGTTTTGGACAACCACCATTATTTTGACGATGGACTTAACCAATTGGCTGGTCGAGCCGGTGTTACTTTACAAGTGACACACACTTGACTTTCTATTTTTAAATACCACATGCCTTAGAATAAATTCAATAGTACAAATTCACATTTAATAAAATCAAGGCAATTAAAGGTAAAGAAAAATTCAACTTCTTTATTAATAAAAGAAAGGACACAACTTTGTAAACTATTACATTGTTGATCAATGATCTCAAAATAGAAGTATTAACTTTCAGCGAAAGTCTTATTCAAAATTGGGCAATATGCCCTTACATTGAAAGGAAACTTTTAAGAAAATAGAAACTTGCTAAATCAAAAACTATCTAATTTCCATAGCCTTCATAATTTAA
>JAJIYU010005614.1:0-22004 GCA_030144865.1 Tinospora cordifolia
TTCTCTAGATTGGCTATGTGAATCTAGTATGAAATAGGGCTCTAGAACCTAAAACAGCCCCTTAATGTGAACAAGAAAAAAGAAAAGCAAATATAATATCATTCAAAAGATGCCATTTTGGCATATTATTAAACATTGAGGATTATCTATTGGATTGTATTTGTCGGGATCCCTTCCTTAGGGTGAAGGGAAAATCAACTGGTAAAATCCCTTGAAAAACCCACTCAAAAATCAAGCTTGTCAAAATACTGTTAAGCCTCCTTCACACTCCATATACAACATCATCAGAGTGATCACAAGAGATGCGAAAGTAGCTAAACAAATAATTATAGTAGAAATTCAAGTTAAACAAAAGTTAACTATACAGAGTCCCCTAAATGTAACAATAGCGAAAGTATCAAAGTCAAAGTATTTACAATGGTTTCCTCATCCCTAATACATCATATTAACTCTCAAAATATTGAACTACATGGAGAACCTACCAAAGTAACCTGAGAATGCCGCTTTACGCTATGACAACCTTCTTCTCTTTGTTAGTGGTAGAAGAACTTGAAATGTTAGAGTAGTGAACCAATTTATCCAAAGCGGCTCAGTGAGTAATATAGTCTAACCTATAACTTAAAATAGGAATTCCATAAAATAATGTTATATATGCATGACAAATAATATTATGCGAGCGAAGGCAGCAGTTAATGAATTTTAAGTCTACAATGTAGTCGTGCACCTTTTATTTTGAAAATGGCTTTAATGTTGAAAACACATGGCGAGGCTCTCACTAGCCCCCAAGGCAATAATAAATCCACTCAAGTGAACTTATCAGACAGTTAGGCATATTCTCATAGAACATCATAAGGATCCATCAGCACATACCTCATGTATGAGGACAGTAAATTCTCGGTAAGTGGGCCAATTAAGAACCCTCACAGAATGTACCTCCAAATACAGCAACATTCGGTCCTCAAGCTCAATCACATCCGATACCCTAACCCGTACCATCGGAACTCAAGATTCGGTGCACATTTTCACTTAAAAACCCATTTAATGATTGTAAATGTATTGCAATATGTAATAACATTTCATTTATAAATCGAATAACAAGTTTAAGTGATAAATTAAAAAATACTACTCACAAGGACGCTCAGCTCCCGATATTCCTCTCGTAATCGGTCACGTCCCGTTAACGTTTGATCCTGCATAATCGACGTTTAAGTAATAAATTAAAAAACACTACTCACAAGGACGCTCAGTTCCTGGTACTCCTCTCGTAATCGGTCACGTCCCGTTAACGTTTGATCCTGCATAATCGACATAGTTTCTTAATATCCACATAAAACTTGGCTCAAATCTAACTTTATGGTCTTTGATTAATTAAAAGATTGACTCGATTAGTTATGGTCCATTTATGAATTTGCTCAATTTTGGTCAATACATTCAACTATAACCAAGCTTAACACTCTTTGACCTGTATAATCAATAGGGTCAACATGGTCAATAAGGTCAATTAGTATAATTAAGCCCCTAATATTGATCCAAAATACCAAAAATTTATACTATCGACACGTGTCCCACTTTTTGTATACAATAACCAATATTTTTCCATAAATTTGACGGTACTATACAATAAATAGGAAATATTTAATTATCTCTTATATTACGCATTTTTTTCTCATAAGTATTTTATAATGTTATACAACATTGTATATATATATATTTCATGATGTTATACAACATTGCATATATATATATATCAGTTGCCTCCAAAAATCTTTAGCGTCATTGAGTTTAAATTTTCATTTTGGATATTTCAGTACCCGCCAACTAAAATTTTAGTTTTAATAGGTATACTCCTTATGTATTGACTTTCAATTATCATATAAATTTTTAGGGTCTACATGAGTACTAATAAATAATATACTTATGTTCTACTTATGTTCTACTCATTGATATGAACACAATGATATATATATATATCAAGTTCACATTAGTCTGTGGATAGAAGGCTGTATTCAAGTTCACTCTAGTCCCCAATTGATTCTGCAAGCTCTGCCAAAAATGGGATGTAAACTGAACATCTCTATCAGACACAATGAACAATGGGACCCCATGTAATCTCACCATCTCGTAAATGTACAATCAATTTAGCCTCTCAACCAAATCTTTAGTATGAATTAGGAGGAAATGAGCAGACTTAGTCAGTCTGTCCACAATGACCCAAATAGTATCATGATTCCGTTGAGTCCAAGGTAACCCCATTACAAAGTCCCTAGTAATATGCTCCCATTTTCACTCAGGAATAGCCAAGGGTTCTAGTAAACCACGTGGTCTCTAGTGTTCAGCCTAAACCTACTGGCACGTGTCACATCTTTGCACAAAGGCTACAACATATCGTTTCATCCTTGGCCAGCAATAAGTATGTCGAGCATCCTAAAACATCTTATTGGTGCCTGGATGAATGGTATACCTCAAGCAATGCAGCTCTGCTAGCACTCCCTGTCTCAGGTGAGGGTCATCTGGTACCCACAATCGTCCCTTGAACCTCAGTGCCCTATCATTGTCAATTGACCACTCCACACGAGAAGTATCATCTACCCACTCTCGGTACATCACATAATCAATGTCATAAGGCTGGACCTCTATGATCTCAACAAATAGCACTGGTTGGGCTCTCATCTATGCACTGACTCTGGTCTCAATCAAAGTATCATGGATACTCATCACTATCACATAATCAATCATCCTCCACTTTGGAGACATATGTCTAGCCACACAAGCAATCTCGACCTGTACTCAACTCAGTGCATCAGCTTTCCTGAGATGGTACTCAATGATAAAGTCATAATTTTTAAGTAGCTCCATCTACCTTCTCTTCCTCATGTTCAAGTCTTTCTGAGAGAATAAATACTTAAGGTTTTTATGATCAGAATAAAGCATGAAAAGCTCACCATACAGATAGTGTCACCAAATCTTGGGGGCAAACACTATTGCGACTAGTTTTAAATCATAAACGGGGTAATTCCTCTAATGCACCTTCAACTATTGTGAGGCATAAGAAATTACCCTGTCACTCTGCATCAACACACAGCCAAGGCCTGTCCCATATGCATCAGTATGGATCACCAACTCACGGCCTAGTTAGGTAGTAGGAGTGCTGGTGCCGATGTCAAATGATACTGACACAGATGTCAAATGATGCTTCAGCTCAAGAAAAGCTTCCTCACACTTATCTGTCCATACAAAGCTCACATCCTTCTGGATAAATTTCGTCATTGGTGCGGCAATGATCGAAAAATTCTACACAAATCTATGATAATGGCCTACCAAACCCAAAAAGCTACGGATATCCGTCACCATGGTAAGTCTCGGCCAACTAATAGTCTCAACCTTAGCAGGATCAATAGAAATACCATCAACTCCTACCACATGACCTAAAAATCAAACCTTTGTCAATCAGAACTCGTACTTACTAAACTTAGCATACAAGCAGTGATCTCGAAGAGTCTGTAGTGCAACCCTCAAATGTTCAGCGTAAATTAGGATGTCATCAATAAAGATAATGATAAATGAATTGAGATAGGGACGAAACTCTCTCGACATCAGGTCCATAAACATCGCAGGGGCATTTGTCATGCCGAACAACACGGCTAGGAACTCATAGTGCCTATAATGAGTTTGAAAGGTCGTCTTCGATACATCTTCTTCCCTAACCCTCAGTTGATGGTACCTAGATCTTAGATCTATCTTTAAAAACACAGTGGCACCTCTAAGATGGTTGAACAAGTCATCAATGCGCGAGAGAGGGTACTTGTTCTTTATTGTCACCTAGTTCAACTGTCGATAGTTGATACACAAACGAAAACTCCAATCTTTCTTCCTCACAAACAACACTGAAGCACCCCAAGGTGACACACTAGGGGTAATAAAAACCTTACTTAACAATTCTTCTAATTGAACCTTCAACTCTTGCAATTCCTTAGGTGTCATTTGATAAGGAGAGATCAAAATGGGTTGTGTCCCTAGAATAACCTTAATAATAAAATCGATTCCTCACTTAAGAGGCAAGCCGGGTAAATCCTCAGCAAACACATCAAAAAAATCTCTGACAATATGAATCTCAATAATACTCACCAATGAAGGTCCCTTAGATAAGGTGGTTAGACTAGCTAGAGTATCAATCTCATATTAAGTTGCCATTTTGTCTCAGTTTCTCAATTTATCAAAGGCACTACCCTAAAAAATGAGAATAGATTGCCCAGGTACCTGAAATACCACCCTCTTGGCGAAATAGTTTACATGCACATGGTAAGCGATTAGCCAATCCGTCCCAAGTATAGCGTCGAACTCTAGGAACTCTAACACCTAAAGGTCAACAATAGTCTCAAAGTCACCCAATCTGAACACACAATTCTCACATCTCAAATTAGGTTAAATGCGTTCCTCGGTCACAGTACTCAACATGAGCCAGGTGAGTGTCCTAAGAGGTCTAAGTCCTAATATATCTACGACATATCCAAAGATAAATGATAGGATAGAACCAACATCAACCAATACATTAAGGTAGAATCTTAAATATAAATGGTACCATCTACCGAAATTGTGGTAGCCTTTGGGTCAGGCTGGGTGATTGCCTATGCTCTCCTTCGAGTGACGGTGGTTGTCGGTACACTGGAAGCTAGAACAAGTATAGGGCAATCATACCGTTTGTAACCAAGCTGACCACACTAAAAATATATAATCTGACGTCCTTGCTTACTTGATAGGTTTGACCGTGACCATAACCTCTATGCCCTGAATCTTGACCTCTACCTCGGGCCCCATACTGGGTAAGTGGTTGTCCCACTCGCCGATACGTCTGTACTAGGGTGGCGGCAATCGAGGCTATAGGAGATAGTTGACTCTGCTCCCCTCTAGACTATCCCCTCGGATATTTCCTCTTCCTCTGATATCTATTCATTTGGGGTCCACCACGATAATTACCCTGAGTCAATAACTAGGGCTATAACTGTGGCTGCGTTTGCACGGTGGCACCTTGTACTATATGGACCATTGGGAGTTCATTTTTACCATATGTCTCAAATTGCGATGTCTACTTCTGTATGGCCTCAAGTGTGGCCTCACTAGATATCGATATCGCCTGCCTGATATTGACCTTCAACCCTCGATGGAAGAATCATGCTCTCTCCCTCAGGTTACCCACTAGCTTTGGCATATAAGCCTCTAATCGAATAAATCTGTGGGTATACTCTCTCACTGACATGTCCTCCTGTCATAGGGTCAAAAACTCTACCTTCTTATGTTACCTCTTTGTCTCAGGAGCATAAGTACTCAAGACTAATTCCTAAAAATTGGCCCATGAAGTAATTTTGCCCTTAATAGTTCGAGTGGCCTTTCACCAGATTGCGGCTTCATCCTCAAGCATATGCATAATAAAGAGTACCTAGTTCTCCTTGGACAACTTCAACGTCTCTGCGTTCTTCTTAATATTAAGAAGTCAGTTCCCTAACGCATCCAAACTCAAACCCCCATGGAACTCCTTGGGTCTCAGATCCAAAAACCTTTTTAAGAGGTGATCATGAGTAACCTCATCTCCCTGTTTCACCGAGGCTACCTCTGCGTGGTCTACATCCCTCTCATCCACTTCAATCTCAGGTACAACTGGTGCAGAGTGTGATACTGGCTCGACCTTCTGTCTCTCTGCATCAATCCTATCTAGTCTCTCTCTCAATAAGCGTGCCTGTGTGATGACCCATAGTTTTGATACACAATTCATGGGTCCAACACATGTATTTTTATAAGAATTTTTAATGAAAATACGCGAATTTCCTCAATTTCTCCTATTTTTAATCATTTATTGAAGAAAATTTTGAATAATTGGGGAAATACAATTTTGATAGGAGAATACATGAAATTATAAGAAAAATATAATTTTTGGAGAGAATATGATTTTTCGGAAAGATTATTAAATTTTTGGAGTAATTATTAAATTTTTAGTATAATTAATAGATTTTGGGGGAAAAAATGCAAATTTGTTTTTGTAGAATATTAAATTTTTGGAAAATAAATGTGTGAATATTAAAAATTGTGTATAATTGGAGATTTTAAAGAGATTGATAAATCAAATAATTATAATAATAATGAAGGAAAAAATGGCAATTGAGTATATATACATGTAAATATGTATATACAAAGGGGAAACAAAAAAAATACAAAAAACTGGATTTTGAGCCCAACCCGTGCCCAGGTGTTGGGTGCGTGGGCCAATGACTCACACGGGTTTTTGGGCTAGGGTATGGCCTAGCCCACACGCCCCAGCCTTCTTCTTCCTTTGAATTTTGCCCGATTTTCCATCGATTTTCAGCTTTTTCAACCATAAAAATAAGCAAATCCTATGGTTTTGTCCATCCATTCAACCTCCTAAGCAAGCCAATACATGGTGACAACAAGTCACCTTGCATGGTAGCTCATGGGCCATGTGGCACTCCCATTTACCATACAAGGCCACCTCAACATCCAACAAAAGCCCCACCTTTGAGCAAAATTTCCAATTTTTAGTTTCTGCAACAAGTCTTCCATAGTTCATTTCTCCCTCATTTGGAGTCTGTTTTTAGTGATCTAGAACTCTTTGGAAAGCTCTTTCTATCCTCTACAAGACTGCATAGGTTGTTGGTCGAATCCTACATTTGTTTGAGATAGAAACGACCACGAACAAGGCTATTTGACACTATTGTAGCTGAAAAACTTATAGAAAATTGTGTTGAAGCAAACTTCAAATGGGTGATTCCTAACCCATCCAAGGTCCATTCCTAAGGTCCAACAGAAGACAATTCTTGGAACTAGTTTTGAGGCATCATTTAAAGTGGCTAGGGACATTCGTTTGGACTGAGATTTGAGGCATTTTAAACCTCACACCAAAGGCTACAAGAAGGTATAAACCCTAATCCCTAAGTCTCTGTATGCACAGTTTTACGTCCATGCTAAGATGCCTAGTTACATTCAGGTTTTTGGCATTTAGAAAATATTTTAAACTGTTAATATATGTGCTAAGTTGTAGGGTGAATTTAGGAATGATTATAGCTATGGTTGCTTGTTGTTTTGAGATGAGGCTTGAACTATGAATATTCTTGAATCTAAACTATACAAAATATATAAGATAAGGCCTCAAATCAATATAGCAATAGAGATGTTTAGGCACTTGAAAAACTATAGAAAATTTGACCATTTGAACAATCTGTTACATGATAGAGAAATAGGAGACCAGTTGACTGACCAAAGTTAGGTATTTTGAGCTGAAATTTGGTGGAGAGGTCATTGGACATGTCAAGATTATGTATACCAAATTTTGCCTAGATCTGAATTGGATAAGAGGGCCAAGTGAGGCACCATTTGACTGTCTGTCATATGAGATATAAGATTTCACAATCCCTGTTAACACACTTAGAAACCATAGCAAATGGTGTCCAAAAATCAAAATCTAAAATTCTGATGAAGTTTTAGGAAGTATAAATGAAATCTGAAACATTTTGTGCAAATTCGACTTACGTATTGATCGCAAACAAATCGACAAATTCACTGTGCAAAAAGAGCAAATGTTTGAATTTGGGCTAAGTGTTGAAATTTGGGAATTTTTGCTTAGTTGGCCCAAATTTGACATAATTTGACCCGGTTGGACCCAAATTGACCAAGAATAACCAAAATTAATCATGTTGACCAATTTTGATCACATTTGACCCATTGACCAAGCTTGACCGATTGACCGAATCGAATTTGGGTCGATCGAGGCCGATTAGGGATAGTTTAGTAAGGAATTAAGCCACATTCCAAAAAAGAACTAAAATTGAGCTTAAATAATGTAGATTTGAGAGATCACTGTGAGACTGAGCTGAATATCGATGAGAATCGATGCGTGGGACTCGAGGTGAGTAGTTTGATTCAAGTGTTTTCTGTGACTTGTGTTCCTTGCATAAAACTTGTGTGAAATGACATGGTTTAAATGGTTTTATGAGATTGAGATACATCTGATTGATTTTGAAATGTGTAGATTTACACGGGTAATGAGACCATAGGCTCGAGGGTCGAACGTTGGGGTCAGGGTACGTGATGTGATTAGAATTAGACTCAAGGGCCGAGTATTGGGGTTAGGGCATATGATCACGGTAGTAGCCTTAGAACCCACTTGAGGGTCGAGCGTCAAGGTTAGGATATTCGATGATTACGCCTAGCTCACTACCCACTCGAATGGTCATTATGCCTAACTCAAGACTCACTCGAATGATGACCATAGGTTGGGTTTGCTGATTTAACCCTAGCATACATACAATTTTTAACTGGCATGTATTTGAGATGTTTTCTGAAACTATTGCATTGTTCATAACTGCTTTTATACTATGTCATGCATTCAAATATTATATCATTTTTACTGTTCATCCATACGTGCACTATTTTGATATGTTAGTTATGGTCGACATGCTGGTCTTACTACTCACTGAGTCACGTCGATTTTAGGCTCACTACTCTACCAATATTTCAAGCTATTCAGTGGCTGATAGAGGAAAAGACGAGGTGATCGCCTAGCTCCCTAACGATTCCTGTTCCCTTTTCTTGGTCCTTTTGTTAGAGGTCGGTCATTCTTTTGTGCATGTATATATATATGGTAAACTATGTATTTTGGAAAAGGCAAATATGTAATATAATGATCACTTTTCATATATTTGTTTACTTTTGTTTTTGAGTCTTTCAATCATTTTGATATCGTTTATTATTGAGATTGGAGAGGCTTAACAGTGGTTGGGCGAACTTGACATGGTAAGTGAGTTCAAAGGGCCACTGTGCCGGTTGGACCGCCCTTTGGCCTAGGGAAGGAGTCTCCACAATATGGGCCTGAGTAGCCTTAGTATACACCCTGATCATAGCCTCAAGCTTCTGTATAGGGTCCTAGTCAGGCTGAATTAGAGGTGGTGGGGGTGGCACCGGCTTTGGGATCTTATCTGATCTCCCACGATGAAGAAGCATTGTGATCTGCATAAAACATTAAGCTTCTGTCATTTCCAAGGTCAAACAAACCATAACTTTAAATTTGTGTAACAAAAGATAACTACACGTTAAAGTGACTATCTCCCAATGATAGAAAAATCCACAAGGTTAAAATTTTAAGTCTTAAAACTCACTAACTCCCAATGAAAGTCTAATTTCGATCATAATATGGCCATTCTCACTCGATTTTCTTTCTCAGTCAATCAGAAGTTAAAAAGTTTTTGTCGATAATTCGCTATGCTACTCTAAGACATTTCCTAAGGTTTTCTTGACTTTCGCGATTATTCTGAGGTTTTTCAGGTTAACAACAATTGTTATTCCTTAATTGGAACCTACGGCTCTGATACCAACATTGTCGGGACCCCTTCCCTAAGATGAAGGGCGAACAGATTTGCACAGTGCCCTAACAAACTCATTCACAAACCAAGCTTGCCAAGACACTGTTAAGCCTCCTTCACACTCCATACACAACATCATTAGAGTAATCACAAGAGGTGCATAAATAACTAAACAAATAATTACAGTAGAAATTTAATTAAACAAAAGTTACTATATACAGTCCCCTATTTGTAGCAGTAGAAGAAATGTCAAAGTCAAAATTTTTTCAATGGTTTCCTTATCCCCTATACATCATACTAACTCTCAAAATATTGAACTGCATAGAGAACCTAACAAAGTAACACGAGAACGTTGTTCGACGCTATGACCACCTTCTTCCCTTTGTTCGGAGTACAAGAACTTGAAATGTTAGAGTAGTAAGACAATTTTTCCATAATGACTTAGTGAGTAATGTAGTCTAACCTATAACTTAAAATAAGAATTACATAAAACAATGTTATGTATACATGACAAATAATATTATGCGAGTAAATGCAACAGTTAATGAATTTTAAGTCTACAATGTAGTCTTGCACCTTCTATTTTAAAAACGCCTTTAATGTTGAAAACACATGCTGAGGTTTTTCACTAGCCTCCAAAGTAATAATAAATCCATTCGAGCAAGCTTACAAGACAGTCAAGCATATCCTCATACAACATTATAAGGATCCGCCAGGACATACCTCATGTATGGCGGCATTAAATCCTTAGTAAGTGGGCTAATTGAGAACCCACACAGAATGTACCTCCAGGTACAGTGGCATCTGATCCTCAAGCTCAACCACATCCAATACCCTAACCCGTACCATCGAACCTTGAGATTTGGTGCCCATTTTCATTTAAAAACTCATTTAAAGATTGTAAATGCATTGCAATATGTAATAACATTTCATTTATGAATTGAGTAACAAGTTTAATTGATAAATTAAAAAACACTACTCATAAGGATGCTCAACTCGCGGTGCTTCTCTCATAACCAGTCGTCCTGCTAACATTTGATCCTATGTAATCAACGTAATTTCTTAATATCTACATGAAACTTGGCCGAAATATAATTTTATGGTCCTTGATCAATCAAAAGATTGACTCAATCAATTACGGTCCATTTATGGATTTGGTCAATTTTGGTTAATACGGTCAATTTTGGTTAATACGGTCAACTCTAACCAAGCCTAACACTCGCTGACCTGTATGATCGACAAGGTCAACATGATTAACAAGGTCAATTGATGTAATTAAACCTTTAATATTGACCCAAAATACCAAAAATCTATACTGTCGACACGTATCCCACTTTTGGTATACAATAACCAACCTTTTCCCATAAATTTGGTGGTTCCATACAGTAAATAAAAATACTGTAATTATCTACTATATTACGCATTTTTTCATAAGTATTTTATAACGTTATATGTATAACATTATAAATATTTCAGTGTCCGCCAACTAAAATTTCAGTGTTAATAGGTGTACCCCCTATGTGGCGACTTCCAATTACCATGTAAATTTTTAGGGCCTACATGGTACTAATAAATTATATACCTATGTTCTACTCGTTGATCAAAATACAATGATATATATATAGTTTTACTCCTAGTGAAAATACATCATAGTTTTGGGTCACACAATTGGTTAACACTTTTCTTGAAAACTACACTAGTAAAACTGTAATTCCTAACTTTGATAATAATTCTGAATTGAAAAGAGGTGAAAAAAATTTATCCAAAGCGTTGGATCCTCAAGAAAATGGTAGATTTTCTTCTCTCTTTTCGTTCCCTTTTTTTCTTCTCTTCTTTCTCATTCTTTACTTTCTTTTCTTTTTTCCTTACTCCCTTGGATTTCCATTCCTTTTTTCTTTCCTTTCCCGATTGAGCAAGTTTGAGCGAAATTTGACAGAATGAGCAAGCCTTATATAGGAAATTTTGAGGTGGGTCCCACCTTTTTAAATGCCAAGATAATCTGCAACCCATCTGTTATCTTCCACCTCCACAATATTATCCTCTCATTTTCTCCTTTTTTTCCATTATCCAACCAAGCACACCTTTATCAAATATAAATATATATATATGAACTTTGGGATATCCGTTGCACAACTAAAAGTTTGGGGGACCAGTTGATTGATAAAATCTCATCTTTATGAGCCAAAATTTGGTGGAGACTTTCTGGACATCTCAAGAATAACTGTCTCAAATTTCGTTCAAATCTGAAATAGGTAGGTAGATAAATTAAGATAAAATGTGACTGTCTTTCACATGAAATTCCAGATTTGAAGGGGATTGATAACCCACTTAAACCCCTACCAAATGAAATCCAAAAATTTCTAATTAAGATTATAGTAAATATCTAGGAAGTTTAGATTAAATCTAGAAAGTTTTGCGTCAATCTGATGCACAATTTGATCATAAAAAATGTGAAATTCATTACGCAATAGGGACTATCTAACTAGAATTTGAGTATAAAAAATTAGGGATTTTGACCAATTTGATCCCATATTGATGTAATTTGACCAAATTGACCCCATGTTGATCAAAATTGACCATGTTGATTAATTTTGACTATGTTTGCCTAGTTGACTAAGTTTGACCAAATTTGATCAAGTCAAATCTAAGTTGATTGAGATTGGTTAGGGATAGTGAAGCTAGAATTGAGCCACATTTTGCAAAGCAACTGACATTGGGTTTAAATAACATAGATCCGAGTGTATATTACAAAACTAGGTTGAGAGTCAACGAGACATTAGTACAGGACTCAAAGTGAGTAGTTTAAGTTAGATGTTACTTTGACTTGTATTCTTTGCATAAAACATAAATGAAATGAAAAGGGTTAAACAATTTCATCTAATTTGAGTTAAATCAAATGGTTTTGAGGTTTATATAGATGTACACAGGTAATGAGACCATAGGCTCGAGGGCCGAACGTTTGGGTCAAGGTACATGATGTGATTAAATTAGACTCGAGGGCCGAGTATTGGGGTTAGGGCATATGATCATGGCACTAGCCTTAGAACCCACTAGAGTCACGACACTTGAGGGCCGAGTGTCAAGGTTAGGATGTTCGATGAGTACACCTAGCTCATGACCCACTCGAATGGTCAATACGCCTGACTCAGGACCCGCTCGAACGATGACCATAAGTTGGGTTTGCTGATTTAACCCTAGCATGGATACAATTTTTAACTGGCATGTATTTGAGATGTTTTGTGAAACTATTGCATTGTTCATAACTGCTTTTATACTATGCCATGCATTCAAATATTATATCATTTTTACTGCTCATGCATACGCACTATTTTGGTATGTTAGTTATTGTTGACATGCTGGTCTTACTACTCACTGAGTCACATCGATTTTAGGCTCACTACTCTACTAATATTTCAAGTTATTCAGTGGCTAATAGAGGAAAAAACGTGGTGATCGCCTAGCTCCCTAACGATTCCTATTCCCTTTTCTTGGTCCTTTTGTTAGAAGTCGGTCATTCTTTTGTGTATGTATATATATATATGGTAAACTATGTATTTTGGATAAGGCAAATATGTAATATAATGATCATTTTTCATATGTTTGTTTACTTTTGCTTTTTAGTCTTTCAATCATTTTGATATCGTTTATTGTTGAGATTGGAGAGGCTTAACAGTGGTTGGGCGAACTTAACATGGTAAGTGAGTTCAATGAGCCACTGTGCCGGTCAGGCTGCCTTTTGGCCTAGGGAAGGAGTCTCGATAGTCTGGGCCTGAGTAGCCTCACCTCGAGCCTCTGTATAGGGTCCTATTCAGCTTGAATTAGAGGTGGTGGGGGTGGCACCGTCTTCGGGATCTTATGTGATCTCCCATAACGAAGAAACACCATGGTCTGCATAAAACATTAAGCTTCTATTATTTCCAAGGTCAAGCAAACCATAACTTTAAATTTGTGTAACAAAAGATAACTACATGTTAAAGTGACTATCTCCCAATGATAGAAAAATCCACAAGGTTAAAATTTTAAGTCTTAAAACTCACTAACTCCCAATGAATGTCCAATTCCGTTCATAATATGGCCATTCTCACTCGATTTCTCTCTCAGTCAATCAGAAGTTAGAAAGTTTTTGTCCATAATTCACTATGCCAATCTAAGACATTTCCTAGGATTTTCTTGACTTTCGCGATTATTCTGAGGTCTTTCAGGTTAACAACAATTGTTATTCCTTAATTGGAACCTACGACTCTGATACCAACATTGTCAGGACCCCTTCCCTAAGATAAAGGGCAAACTGATTTACATAGTGCCCTAACAAACCCACTCGCAAACCAAGCTTGCCAAAACACTGTTAAGCCTCCTTCACACTCCATACACAACATCATCAGAGTAATCACAAGAGATGTAGAAATAACAAAACAAATAATTACATTAGAAATTTAATTAAACAAAAGTTAACTATATACAGTCCCCTATTTGTAGCAGTAGAAGAAGTGTCTAAGTCAAAATATTTACAATGGTTTTCTTATCCCCTATACATCATACTAACTCTCAAAATATTGAACTGAATAGAAAACCTAACAAAGTAACCTGAGAATGGTGCTCTACACTATGACCACCCTCTTTCCTTTGTCTGGAGTACAAAAACTTGAAATGTTAGAGTAGTAAGCCAATTTTTCCATAACGACTTAGAGAGTAATTTAGTCTAACCTATAACTTAAAATAAGAATTTCATAAAACAATGTTATGTATACATGACAAATAATATCATGCGAGTGAATGTAACAGTTAATGAATTTTAAGTCTACAATGCAATCTTGCACCTTCCATTTTAGAAACGACTTTAATGTTTAAAACACATGCCGAGGTTTCTCACTAGCCTCCAAAGTAATAATAAATCCACTCGAGCAAGCTTACCAGACAGTTAGGCATATTCTTATACAATATCATAAGGATCCGCGAGGACATACCTCATGTATGGCGGCATTAGATCCTCAGTAAGTGGGCTAATTGAGAACCCACACAGAATGTACCTCTAGGTACAGTAGCATCTGATCCTCAAGTTCAACCACATCAAATACCCTAACCCATACCATCGAACCTTGAGATTTGGTGCCCATTTTCATTTAAAAACTCATTTAAAGATTGTAAATGCATTGTAATATGTAATAACATTTCATTTATGAATTGAGTAACAAGTTTAATTGATAAATTAAAAAACACTACTCACAAGGATGCTCAGCTCACGGTGCTCCTCTCATAACCAGTCATCCTGCTAACGTTTGATCATATGTAATTAACGTAATTTCTTAATATCTACATGAAACTTGGCCCAAATATAATTTTATGGTCCTTGATCAATTAAAAGATTGACTCAATCAATTACGGTCCATTTATGGATTTGGTCAATTTTGATTAATATAGTCAACTCTAACCAAGCCTAACACTCGCTGACCTATATGATCGACAAGGTCAACATTATCAACAAGGTCAATTGGTGTAATTAAACCTTTAATATTGACCCAAAATACTAAAAATCTATACTGTCGACACGTATTCCACTTTTGGTATACAATAACCAACCTTTTCCCATAAATTTGGTGGTTCCATACAGTAAATAAAAATATTTTAATTATCTACTATATTACGCATTTTTTTCATAAGTATTTTATAATGTTATATATATATATAACATTATAAAAATTTCAATGCCCGCCAACTAAAATTTCAGTGTTAATAGGTGTACCCTCTATGTGGCGACTTTCAATTACCATGTAAATTTTTAAGCCTACATAGTATTAATAAATTACATACCTCTGTTCTACTCGTTGATCTAAATACAATGATATATATATATATAGTTTTACTCCTAGTGAAAATACACCATAATTTTGGGTCACACAATTGGTTAACCCTTTTATTGAAAACTACACTAACGAAACTGTAATTCCTAACTTTCATAATAATTCTGAATTGAAAAGAGGTAAAAACAATTTATCCAAAGCGTTGGATCCTCGAGAAAATGGTAGATTTTCTTCTCTCTTTTCGTTCCCTTTTTTTCTTCTCTTTTTTTCTCATTCTTTTCTTTCTTTTCTCTTTTCCTTACTCCCTTGGATTTCCATTCCTTTTTTTATTTCCTTTCCCGGTTGAGCAAGTTTGAGCAAAATTTGAAAGAATGAGCAACCCTTATATAGGAAATTTTGAGGTGGGTCCCACCTTATTAAATGCCAAGATAATCTGCACCCCCTCTATTATCTTCCACCTCCACAATATTATCCTCTCATTTTCTCCTTTTTTTTTTCCATTATCCAACCAAGCACACCTTTATCATATACATATATATATAGTTATGCAAGACTTAATTCATTTCTATTCCATTTCATTTATTTATTTATTATTTAATACACACATTAATTAATATGATTATCGTAAAATCATGTATTTTATTTATAATTCATTAATTCATACACAAAAATATATGCCGAATCCATCAACTCAATGTCCAAAAATATGGGTCGTTACAATTTTCATGCTTGTGCAAGAAACAACCCACCTAAGAAACTTGGTTAGGCACTGATAGGAAGAAGTTAGAAATGGTTCAATTTGAGAAATAAAAAAAACAAAACAAAACAAAACAAAAGCTCTATGAGTTGGTTTGCAATAACCTTCAACAAACAGAACAAGAGCGTAATAAAAGCTTAACGTAAGGTTAAATTTTGGTGGAAGGTTAAAAAATTCTTTGGGAGTCTAGCACAAGATAAGCCCACCTAAAACAGTTTGGGGAACCAATTGGGGCACGCTCAAAGTGATTCTATGAGAAAACCCGTAGTAGATAGCCAACGATAACCTCAATCTTTACTTGGCTTTTTTAAGAAGATTTGTTTTCATATATACAAGTAGTTATTACATTGCACCCAATGGACATTGTGGGGTTTCTCCTTTAAAAGTTTTGTTTAATTATTTTACATATTGTCCTTGCAATATGTCATGCATTAATTTCTTGACAGGTTAGCATTTACATGGCACCAAGGTATTCAAAACTTGCATAAATTTAAAAATAAAACTCTCTACTTCTTAAGTTTTAACATAATGAAAAAATCCTACATATGTTAAAAGTTTCATGTAATGAAAAAAAAATTTTAATGGTAATCCTTTTATGCATTCATATATTTGAGGTTGTTGGAAAATTTGCTTGATTAATATAAATATTATGCTCCCAAATTATCAAGATGATTTTTTTTTTTAACAAACTGCTCTCTTTACAAAATTTGAAAATGAAAAGTAATGAAAAAGTGAAGATAATAACTCATTCTCTTATTTTCTCTCAAAACTCTTAAAATAGGTTTTTTCTCAAAACAATTTTCTAAATTGAAGCTTATTGAGAAAACCGACAAGAAACTTTGAAGTGTTCATATAAATATTTAAGCACTTGTTGTAAACAACTTGGGCACTCAAATAGTTCATCTCAAAAACCAAGCCGAAAAAAAAAAGTCATGGAAGCATGGAAGCATGGATTTCGTTTTTGTAAACAAAGAAAACGAAACAATAACACAAGTTTCAAAAAGGTCAAATGTTTAAAATCTCTTAAAATAAGATCTTCAAGGAAGAAAAGTTAAAGCTTAGAAAATTTTATAAAAGTGGAGAAAGTTTGAAGGATAATGCACATTCAAATTTTCTCAAGTCAATTCCCTTGAGTTTTTAAACACTTTTTTGGCTTTTCGAAAACAAACAGAAAAACAATAATGCACAAATTTTAAAAACTTTTTTAGAAGTTTGAAATACAAAATGGTTTCAAATTGATTTTAAAAAAGTTCAAAATGAGAGAATAATGAATTGAATTTGTAGTCATCCAACTTAAAATAGTTTGCTTATATTAAAAAATACTGAAAATATGTTCTTTGATAATGGGCATTCAAGTGCATTAATTTATAAATTTTTGCTGTCTAGAATTGGAATTAAAGTGTGCTTATTTCCAAAATTTTGTAAATGTCTAAAAGGGTAGAGAAGCAAATGTGTGAAATTTAGTAAAAGACACTTTGTCATGTGTTTCTTGTGCTTATGAAAAGACTAAATTGATTTGCCAAAACTTTTTTAAGTTTGAAATTTGATAATTTTTAAAATTTCAAGTGTGTACGCATTGAAGATTATTAATTAAAGCTTAAATCATGCTCACACATCTCTTTTGACCAAAAATTAATTAAAGTCAACTTTTGACTATTCTTTAAAATTAAATTTATCATTGACAAACTATTACATATTTGAATTAAAAAACAAATATGATTGATAAAAAATTTTAGTATTCAGCAATAATTATGATAGAATCATATATAAGTAAAAAAAAAATTAATTAGAAAAATGACTTGGTCAAATACAATGACTTTGAAATGAAGTATGAAATATTATAGCCTAATTTTCCTAGATATTGTAACCTCTTATCATTTATCGTTGGTTCAACTCATTCAAGCTTTAACCCTGACTTTGTTTGATCTAGTTAAGTTGACTTGTAATCATTTGATTCTTGTATTGCCCTTTTCACTTAGCTTTGGTGCTAAAACATACATGATGCAACTCATTAGCACCATAGTTATATTGTCCATGAGCATCAAAATAGTTGAAAGGATCCATGTGAAACCCACTTTCCAACAAACATAGCATCGTAGACTTGACGATTTACCTTCAATGTACTAGGTTTCCATGTCCAATGTTCCCTTGATGCATCTAAAGATCAATTTTACACATTTAAGATGAGATTCTGCAAGGATTAGCCTAGAATTTAGATTAGTAATAAAACAAATCTAACGTTTGACATGATTATCATCCCTTTATATAGTTTAGGATTAACTAATTTACCTATCTCATCGTGATTCATATTTATCAATGAATTGCAAGGTGTACAATAGTTTTCAAGTTCTCAAACTTGAACTTTTCAACTATGTCTCTTGCATATACATTTGATTGTTAAAAATTGTATGATGTTTTGTTTCCTTGACCAAGTAGTTCAATTCTTCCATCATGCTCATTTTGCACTCACTTATCATTGTAAATTAAAATTTTCACAAGTGTCTTGCCTCTTAAACTCTAAAGATATTGTTGTCAAGATAGATTTGCACCAATAACAAATAATTAAATGTACTCAATCTTGGTGAATAATCTAAGTTTCCCTTCATGAATTTACCATGTAGTAGGACAATACCAAGTCTATCCTACTATACTTTAGGAACATATTTAGGTCCATACAATGCTTTCCCAATGAAATTTTGAATGAAGCAATCCTCAAAACCATATGAATGCTTAACACATATCTTTTCCTTCATGAATCCATTAAGGATGCATTCTTGACATTCATTCCATACTATGAAAAATCCTTATTTATGCCAACAATAACCTATATTGCCTCCAGTCTTGTTATGGAAAGATAGCTTCATTATTGTCAATTACTTTTTCCGAATTATAGCCTAAAGAACCAATATTCTTGCCTTACTTTTAACTATGAAAACTTTCTCATTCTTTTTGTTTGCGAACACCTCTTATGTTCTAGTTATCCCATGATGCTCAAGTTTAAAACTAGATCTCATACCTTTTTTTTTTTTTCAAAATATTGTCTTAGTTCTTTTTGCATTACCCAAGTCTCATCTTATAAAGCTTCCTCGACGTTAGATAACTCTATTTTGTATACAAAAGCCATCTCTCCTTAATCTTTAATATTGTATGCTCTACTAAATGCTCCTAATATAGTTGGATCACCTATAATTTGATGTTTAGGATGACATAAAGGTACATGTTCTCTCGTGGTTTTAGAAATGGTTGGACATTTTGCTCTTCACTAGATTGTTTTGTCTTAAATTTTCTAAGTAGATTCTCTTCCTCATCATTATCTATACTAAGCTTTTTATGGTTTTCAATAACTCTTCTAGGGTAAAATTTATCAAGCTTAATATGTATGGAATATTCTATCATCTTAGTAGATTTATTAAAGATCTTATAAGCTTACTATATGCACAATAACCTAGGAAGATGCCTAAATTTGATAAATTGAGGCTCAAACTCATCTGAATTGTCTTTGTTATTCAAAATATAATATTTGCACCCAAAGACTGAAATATTGAATGTTAGGAGTTCTACCCCTCAATTTATTTTTGTAAATTTTTATTTAATTTCCTCCTAACCATCTCTTTGTTCATGATATAAAATGCAATCTTAAAATACTTAGTTACATCATATTCACATAGTATTATTTTCGTGCATCTCTTGGAAGTTATGCTCCTGCTTAATTTCCACAAAACTCTATCCTGTTGAGAAGTTCTTAAGGCTGAAATGTAATGCATGTATCTTGTAAAGTCTCAAACTTCTACTATAATTTTCTTACATTAGCACTTCTAATGACAATGATTTAACAGTCTTTTTTTTTAACGAGCGAGAAATATTTCATCAATACATCAAAGCATCACATTCATGTGGAAGAAAATAGTATACATATGGTTTGTCTATATACTTATTATGATTGCAAGTCCATGAGATTTACAATCTAAGCTTTATGACCGTATGATATTAAAAAAAAGCAAAAAATCTATGTGGATTAGTCCTATAGCTCTTTGAATTGAATTCTCTTTCTTGCTCTTTAATACAAGTTGTTTCTTTGTTTGACACGGATAACTTATCCAAACTTAGCTGCCAACACGACTTGTAATTGAAGATATGTGACATATACCTGAAATTATGATATATATCTTTACTGATGATCAACCATCTCTTTCTCATATGGTAGCACGGCAGATATGTGCATTTGTTTCCGATTACGACTAATATTTCTTGAATTTTGAGTATGGCAGTTTGAAAAAGGATCTACCTTAGTATGGATATGCATGACATGACTATTGACCTTAATAGAACAAAATTTCTTAAATTTGATGTTATTTTGAGTATAAATTAATTTATCGCTTATCATGCCCATGTGGAGTGCTTCTATGAGAAAGTGATATTTCAAAAATCAAGACTATTGTGATCACTTGCCTACAGGAAATGGTCACCCTTAAACATTTTATATATTTAAGGTAGGATATGTTATTTTAAACACAATTTTAACAGTCCTAATTAATTTAGAGAATTTTTTTTTTTACTAAGGCCTAAAATATTATTAGAAGGCTTGCAATTAATTAAATTGTGTTTGGAAAATCAAAAGCAAAAAATTAAAAATAATTCTGAAATATTTCTTGCTTTCTACAAATATACAGGGTGGTGGAGTACTTAGATGTTTCTTAGGAATTTAAAAAATAAAAAAATAAAGGCCAGCACCCTTCATGAAGTTATCATATATTTTTGTCAATATGTATATTATAACTTAGATAAGTACATAAACCACAAGCCCCACTCCACAGTCATCCTAGCAACTACTCAACAGTAGCACCATCATCATCACACTTGAATTACTGTACAGCGGCACACTTCACTGCTGTCAACTCCTTGTAAGTACAACTCCACAATTTAGTTAAAAAAAACGTTTGTTATAAGAAAGAGTTTTGTATTGTTACAAAATATATACATATATAGTTACAAATAACTATATAATAAAAGCATATACGTTTACCAGATATAAAAATTAATTCACTAATGAAAATATTTAAATAAATTATAATCTATACTTAAGCCATATTAAATTTTCTTACGAAATCGTCCTCTCACAAAAATTTTTAATACTAAAAGTCGCGCTTAGTTTTAAATACCCAGCTCTAAAATAAAAAAGGAAAATAATAATAATAATAATAATAATAATAATAATTAATGACATTAATAAAGAAACTAATACACAAGAAAACATTATACAAATATAAAGTTATCCTTGAGTGGATTAGGTTACTCAATTTCTAACTACATAATAGTATTACATGAGGAATAAAATAAAAATAAAAGTGTTCTCACTTTCTTTTATAATATATCAAGTATTTAATAAAGAATGTAAATGAACTAAGAATAAAAAAACCCAAAATATGTGCATTTTATATATATATATATAACTCATGTCATTTTTAATAAAAAAAAGTTTTATGTTTTTAACCCATGTCTCTTTTGAGGTTGTTAATATATATATATATATAATGAAAGAAAAGGCTTTAGATTAGTTAATGGTATCATCATCAAACCATCATTCGCAACCAGACTTATGGAGTCTCCATGATTGAAAAGCATCTGTAGTTATATCTTTCTGAACTTATTAATAAAGTGGTGCTACAAAAAAAGAGCACCATCATGTTTCTTTTCAAACTTCAAATCATTATTGCATCAGACTATTTTTTACCTTTAAAAGCACTAATTGCAAGTGTACCTTTTTCTGGCAGATAGCAAGTCATAGTGCCACTCAAAAGAGACAACATTATCTATTCATGATGAATAATTCTCTCATTTTATCATCTTCCCGGCCCTTCCAATTATTATTTTGTAAAACAGTTACATATATCATTACTTATTGCATTTTTAAGTTTACGGGGCATATCATTTTTATATAAAATATAAATTAAAATCTCTTTCTTACTAGCATGGAAGTCTTTTTAAAATAAAACTTTAGTTAGAAATAATATCGGTAATAGTAAAGATCTAGATTTTTTGATTGAGCTAATGAAACTTTTCATGAAAAACTTGTCTAAATTTATA
>JAJIYU010005615.1:0-22016 GCA_030144865.1 Tinospora cordifolia
GGTGGGCCCAACTGTGATGGCAATGCCAATAAGTCCTGAGTGGGTCGTGACAATAAAAAGGCGCCTTTTTATTGTCACGACCCACTCAGGACTTATTGGCATTGCCATCACTGTTGGGCCCACCGGGCATTGTCCGGCTGCTTCACGCGGTGACTCAATCGGTACTGTTCCCTCCCCAAGGGATTTTCTCGCCTCCGTGGGATTCGATCCCAGACCAACGGGATTAAGTACTAGAATTAGCGAGATCCCACTACCCCATCATGAGCTAGTGTCTTCCTTAAGAGCACAATCTCCTCCCTCATATTTCTTAGTTCCACATGTACCCCCTTAAGTTCTTCCTTTAGAGCTTTGTTTTTATTCTTTTAGGATAAAGATTTCACTAGAAAGAGAATTTGAAGAAGTCTCAAATTATTGTGAACACTTACCAGTAGCCTCGTCGACCCTTCCATCAAGTTCCTCTAGACGTGAGTCCACTTCCCTGAACTTGTCCTCCCCATCGGTTACTGAAAGTTCTACCCTCATTGGCCTTGTGGCCACATCCCCCATTTCCTTCCCTTATTTGGAAGTTCCATGAGACTTCGACCTCCCTCTTTTTTTCCTCCTTGTTCCTCACCACCAACACCACCAGGAAGGGTGGTCCCGCTACTCAACATACTTGCTTGATGTTAGCTTTGGCCCTCGAAGGAAATGTTCTCTCTAATACCAACTGTCATAGACCTATTGTTTTCTTGCCCATGCGACACTTAGACACTTGCTTCTTTGTGACTAAGTCAGCCTAAACCCTTTAAAGATGTGCTAGGTGCAAGCTAAGCGTATTGGAAAAGAATAAGATGAGTAAAGAAGAAGAAAACTCAAGAGAATTTTATTATTTGGAGAATGCTCTACAAAGTGTGCATAAAATATTTTGATTCTTGGATGCCTTGCCAAATGACTAAGGTCACCTATTTATAGCCTTCCACCTCCATAATGGTTGGTGGAGATCAACATGATCCTATGGTCTATATTTTACATCTAGAAAAATCTATACAAGTATAGAAATATCTTAACTTTAGAATAATCTAGTCTTGAATAATTCTCCATAAGTTTTCAAAACATTCCACAAGGTTCCATAATATTCTAGAGCCTTCCAAAATGTTCCAAGGGTTTCCCAACATTCTAAAACCTTCCAGAATATTTTAGAGCCTTCCAATTATATTCCAAAACATTCTAGATTATTCTAGAAAATTCTGTCATATTCTAGAACTTTCCTTAATGTTGTAAAATTCTCCACCAATGCCTTTGATCCTCCAAGGCAAAACTAAGATTATGGTAGTAGTATTTTGGTCTATGACAATTATTTCGCCACAATGCTGTTGTTTTTTGGTGTATTGCATTTCTTCATTGTTATTAGAAAAATTCAAAAATTTATGTAGATAATCTATCATAAGATCATATATCAAAATTTAAATTACTGCTCAAAAAAATAGAAATAAGAAAGAAATAAAATCGATTAACAGAAGTTCACAAAAGCACAATGTTCTAAGACAAAATTTTGCCTTTTCTCCAGTGCTAGAAGATCAATTTGGCGACTGTCTCCTAGGATTTGACTGTCAAATTAATTTGGAAGCATTGCAAATTACTTATGATAAATTGGAATACTCTATTTTAATCTTGGTAATTCGGAAAAAGAAATTAATTCGAACAATGCAAAATATGTTATTTATAAAAACGAGTGGATAACAATGAAAGATTGCAAATTTCCAAAAAACAGTTAATAACTGTCAAAAGCTGTCTTCAATAGTTATAATTCAAATAAAAAAAATAGTTATTTAATAATTAAATTTAAAAATTAAAATATTAATTATTTGGATCAAAGACCAAAGCCCCCATACAACTACTAATATATACACAATTAACTCATGAGCCCATACCATAACTTCTATTTCTTCTATTCAAGTTGACATTCAACTAGTTTCTTTTTAATTCCAACTAGTTGTGTCTCTTTTTCCTATATAGGACTATTATTTTATATTCAAATGTCTTTTTTACCAACAATTGTTTCGTCCACATGTTGCTATGTTTTATGTTATTCGCCTATTGTTGCTTATGCATTCCTTTGGTGCTATTGGTTGTTGTTGTCTTGCTTTTCTTTCTTGTTGAATTTTCTTATTGCTATTGTTATATGTTATTCGCGTGTTATTGCTCACGCATCCCTCTAACATAGTGTTGCTGATCTGTGTTATTTATTATTGTTCTATGCTATTTGTGTGTTGTTGCTCATGCATTCCTCAA
This sequence comes from Tinospora cordifolia, assembly GCA_030144865.1. Taxonomy (NCBI): domain Eukaryota; kingdom Viridiplantae; phylum Streptophyta; class Magnoliopsida; order Ranunculales; family Menispermaceae; genus Tinospora; species Tinospora cordifolia. Next base: position 2,272 of record JAJIYU010005615.1, read on the forward strand.
CCACAGTGTTGTTGCTGCCATGTTGCTTTTCTTTATTGTTGCCTTGACTTATTGCTCTTGTTCTATGCTATTTGCTGTTATTTTAAGCTATTCGCATGTTGTTGCCCAAACATTCCTCTACCACAACGGTGTTGCTTGTTGCAATTTTGTTTTTTTTATTATGTACTGCTGCTACTACATCTTGTTGTTTGTATGATGGAGTTTTGTCTTCATCTTCTTTATGCACTACTACTACACTTTCTTTTCTTTCAATCTATTGTCGTGGTTAGTGCATTTGCTTTCGTTGTCAGCTGACAAAGTCAAGATGGTTTCTTTTTCACCAGCTTGAGTTTGAGAGAGAATATTATTATATATACAGAAAATATTATATATATATATACTTTCATATTTTATATTTTCATGTGTTGTTTTTCTAATTATATATAACTTACTATTTATATTCTTAAGAGTTCATGTATGTCTACCAATATCATTTCATTAATCAAATAATTCAATTCTTTACAATCATATTAGAAAATGTTTTTAAACATTTTGCTATGATTCTCAAATTAAAAAAACATAGAAATTGTTAAATTAATCAAACTAGGTAAAGAATATACAACATAAATGATACACATGTAAACTATCAAATACTTGAATGAAACTAAGTGGCTTGGGTAGAAATAATAGGACATTGTAGAACCAAAACTACTTGAAATAATAATAATAATAATAATAATAATAATAATAATAATAATAATAATAATAACAAATAAATAAATAAATAAAAGGCTCAAGATTTTTTACTTGTTTTTAATATCCCCAGTTTATTTCTAGTGTTTTCATTCACTTTCAGTTCAATCCAGCCTAATAATGTGCATTATGTTCTTCCATGTGTCCTATACTCCAAATTCTTGATGCATATCCATCTTGACTATCTAGAAAAAAATAAAATAAAATAAGATAGGATTGGAGCAACAAGACAATATTTGGAACCAACAATAGGCCAATAAAAGACCAAGTACAAAGCAAAGTTTCCTTTAGCCCATCATAGTTAAAGGACTTGATGGAGTCTATATATCTCCAAATCCTTGGCTTTTTGAGTAATAAGAAAACATACAAACTATCGAATTAAAAGAAGAGCATGGAAAATTGATGATCCATAATGGAAAGTGCCCAATAATGCTTTGGTACAATCGTCAAAGCCTTATAGGCTTATAATTACAAGGTCTGAGAACTTGAGTTATAACAAAGCTGAGAAATTTATAAATATGTTTATAGAACATTCCAATGAGCCAAAGTGTTTTACGGTATCAAACGCTTAAGGGAGAAATATTGAACCCCAACCTTAGGGATAGATTTGTAAAATTAGATTAACTGTGTGTTTTGGGGCAGAACCATTTTTGTCGATTCATCAATATGGGGAGTAGGACATTTCCAATAATAAATAAATAAATTGATGAATAAAATGAAAATGAAAAAAGAAGGAAGAAGAAAGCCCATGAAGTGGGGAAGTGAATAAAGATGCAAAAGATTGATCTTTACAAGTATGAAATATAGGTCTTACCCACCCAACAAGTTGGGCAAATTTGGTCCAAGTTGAAGTTCAATGTGGTTGACTCTTTGATTCCATATATATTGGGCAAAAGATTGATCTTTACAAGTATGAAATATAGGTCTTACCCACCCAACAAGTTGGGCAAATTTGGTCCAAGTTGAAGTTCAATGTGGTTGACTCTTTGATTCCATATATATTGGCATAGGCTTTTGACCTGTTCCCTTTAAAATTTTTTAAATTATACAAATGTCATTGATTTCAAAATATTGACCCTTTTGCTCTAATTTTGCATCGTCAATGTCCATTAAGACACCATGGAGGTGTTTAAAATAGCAAGGCAATATTGAAGGCATCTTTTATAAAGATGCCTTTAATACAACTAACATGTAATTTTTTTCCACAAGACCATTTTCAACATGTTCTAATATATCCTCTTAAGAGCTCTTAGAAGCAACAAAAAGATATTGAGGCCGAGATCATAATTTGGCCATCCTACTAGAATTGGAGTTGTTAATGAAAATTAAATAACTTAAAAAGCATGTTTCAATTCACTATAGCCAAACTAAAATGAGTTTTCATATGATACCAATTTCAACATGTTTTAAAACCCTCCCACGAACTCTCAAAAGTGACAAAAAAAATTTTTTTATGGCTTACGTCATAATTTGGTTAACTTATTAAAATTCAAGTACACCTTCTAGCCCATTCTAATTCCCTCTCAAGAACTCCCAAAAGCGATTAAAATTTTTTTTGAGTCCTAGATTAAAATTCGACTATCTCACTTAAATTCAAATTTTTAATGAAAACTTAAGAACTTGAAAAGTTGCTTCTGTTCATTGTGACAAAATTGCGGGGGTTCTAATACCATCACACAGACTCCCAAAAGCAATAGAAAAATTTCTCATGGCCCAAATCAAAATTTGGCTATCTTCGTACAACTCAAGTTTTAAATGGAAACTTAAAAACTTAGAAAAGTTTTTTTTCACCATGACCAAGTTGTAAGGAATTTTTACGTGACTGTTAGTTGCATAGCATGCTAACTATATTATATATATTTTGCATATGTTTTGCATGGGTTTTGTATGAAACAACAAGTGTTTGTTTATAATTACGTACTTAAGCATTTATATGAGCATGGCATGTCATTTACACATTTAGAGAATTTCAATACGATTTTTATATGTTTATACTTATGATGTAATGCCCAAGGAAGGTTCTCAGTAGTTGTTGCAAGTTTAAATCACGTAGGAAGGGACACACAAAGGAAATAATACATGGAAAAGCTCAAAATTGCAGAAAATCTATTCATTACCACAATTGAGCATTGTCTTACCGCGGTAACATGATGTGGAAGAAAGAAGATCAAAGCAAAATACACTACCGCAGCAGTGTATTTCACTACCGCGATAATGCGATTAACTTCAATTTTTACGGTCTTTTAAGTGGTGTTTTACAAGTTGTTAAGAGAGCAATTATAAATAGGAACATGTATTAGGGTTTTTATTATTTGGTTATTGGTTTCATTACTATTGATGGCCAGAAGTGAAGAAGAGAGAAAAGAAGGAGACAGAGATGAAGAACGAGATCAAGCTTTGAGCATGATCTTTTATTTGTTGAAACCTTTGGTTTGTGATCTCTACAACATATTTGGCTAAGTACTTTTAACTTTTAGGATGTAATTTAGATTGTAGGAACTATTGATTCTTTATTTTGATTAATCTATTCTGAGATTTTATTTTATGTTTTTTGTGTTTCATGCTTTTTATTTACTAGACATAAATAAGTTGATATCAGACTATTAAACTAACTCGAGAGAGGTTTAATGGTTGGATAATCAAAGTACAGACCTCGAAAGATCAATTGACCTAGAGATTGTTGATTTTATTGGGGATTGCCTGTGATTATAGTGTTTATTGCATTAGTTTGTTAAGTGTACGCCTTGAGAGGGGGTATTAGGGAACGTAAGTAATAGGTATTAATTGAGGCGCTTCAAGGGAGAGTTTTAATGATAAGTCTCATAACCTACAGAAATAGGGAATAGTTTAATTCAAATAAGAATTAAAGGGGAGTGCATGATATTTAACTATCCTGAAAATTGGATTGATTTAGTTTTTAAAACCAACACTCATTGTTTTTTATTTGATTTTAGTTTAAAGCATTCAAACCTTGACTTTAAGCCTTAATAAAATTAATACTAAAATTATAATGAGATTTGAGATTATTAGCCATAAACTATTGCCTAAGAATGATATCTAGTTTCTCAACAAGTTTTTGACATTGTTGTTAGGGCACAGTTTTAAAAATCTTAGAACTAATTAAAATTGGTTAAATTTTAATTAATATAATTTTTTAGTTTATTTTATTTGTTAATTTATTTCAATTTTTTACATATTTTATTTATTTATCTTTTAGCGTAATTAAATACACTTGATTTTTTTTGTTTGCTTGTCGTGTTTCAGGTTTTGGATGAATAGAGATTCTCTTGGGTTGAGCGATCCAAATTTGTCAAAGACCATTAGTCAAATTCAGTTGGAAGCTAGAAGTCATAGATTTGATATGGCTGAAAGTGGTAGATTAGTTGTTGGGATTTCTTTAAACTCGTGCTGGATAATAATTACCCTGAGATTGCTAGAACTCCCATCAATGCCAAAAACTTTGAGTTGAAGCTCTCTCTAATTACTATGGTGCAGCAACAACAGTTCGGGGGTTTGGCTGTTGAAGATCCAATGGCACACTTGAGTTCTTTTATGGTTATATGTGACATAATTAAAATGAATGGCGTGAATGAAGATCAACCGAGACTAATATTTTTCCTTCTTTCTTTGAGGGATAAAGTGAGAACATGGCTACGGACTCTCCTACTAGGTAGCATCACCACCTGGGAAGGGATGAGACAAAAATTTCTACAGAAGTATTTGACTCCAGTGAAGGTACATCAACTAAGGGGTGGAATTAGTTCATTCAATCAGTCAAACTTTGAATCTCTTTACAAAGCTTGAAAGAGGTTCAAAGACTTATTATGAAGATGCCTTCAGTGTGTTTATCTCCTGTGGCTCCAGATTCAAATGTTTTATTTTACAGTGCTTTGACACCACCCACCAGAGTCTTAGTTGATTGAGTATGGGAAGTTCTTTAATGGGAAAGTCTATTACTGAGGCTTTTCAACTGATAGAAGATATGACAACAAATGCTTATGGTCATGGCGAAGAGAGAGGATGAGTGAAAAGGACTGGATTACACCGGGTGTATGAGATCATAGCTCTATAGGCGTAGACTGCTTCTATGACTCCCCAAATAAATTCATCGCCTGAGAAGTTTGGTAATGGACAGATTCAGCAGCAACAGACTCAATCTATTTTGGCCATAGTTGAAGATCATAAAGCTACTTTTACTAAAGAAGATTCCATAGAGTAGTTAAATGTTATAAATCAGTTTAATAATTATCGAGGTCAGCCTCAAGGGCGTAGTGTTCCAAAGTATTATCATCTTGGAGTCAGAAACCATGGAAAATTCTCTTAAGCAAACAACAGAAATGTTCAACAACTCTCACCAAGTTTTGTTCCACAACAAAGCCTACAAGATAAGAAGTGGTCCTTAGAAGACAAGATGGATGAAATGATGAACATGCAAGCTCGCTTCTTTAAAGAATTGATAGGGAGAGTGGATAAAAATGATAGCTAAGTTTCAGAGTTAGAGGTTTGGATGGGGAATATGAATGCCAAAATAAAGACCTTGAGACTCTGATGGGATAGTTGGCCCAAACATTTTCTAGCCAATAGCGAAGTTCTTTTCCTAGTGATACTCAAGCGAACCCAAAGGAAAGTTGCAAGGCAATCATTACTAGAAGTGGGAAAGAGATATAGAGTCCACCTCACCCTTCTATGCCCACTATTCCAGCTGAAGATTCTAAAAGTTCTGAAGAGGTTATACCAACACATTCTGCTGCTTTAGAAAAACAAGAACCTAAATAGAAAATTGATGTGAAAATTCTGGGGATTACTATTCAAGGTAGCAAACAACTTGAGCTACCAGCACTACCCTTCCCTCAAAGATTTCAGAAGAAGAAATTGGATGACCAGTTTGTAAAGTTCTTGAAGATGTTCAAGAAGATTCATATCAACATCCCCTTTGCTAAGGCATTATAGTAGATGCCTAATTATGCCAAGTTTATGAAGGAGATTTTTCTAGAAAGCAAAAACTGGAAAACTTTGAAACATTGAAGCTTATTGAAGAATGTTGTGCCATCTTATAGAAAAAGCTCCCTTTGAAATTAAAAGATCCAAGGAGCTTCCCTATTTTATGCAACATTGGCTCAAAAATCTTTGAGAAGGCACTTTGTGATTTGGGGGCAAGCATCAATGTCATGCCTATGACGATATGCAAAAGATTAGGAATGTTAAAGATCAAACCCTACCACTATTTCTCTATAGCTTGCTGATAGATCTATTACTTATCCATGAGGCATCATTGAAGATGTTTTAGTAAAGGTTGATAAGTTCATCTTTCTGGTAGACTTAGCCATTTTGGATATGGGAGAAGATGAGAAGATTCCACTAATTCTTGGGAGGCCATTCCTAGCTACACACCATGCATTGATTGATGTACACAAGGGTAAGATTACTTTACAGGTGAATGAACAACAAGTAGTCTTCAATCTCTACAAGTCTATCCAATTCCCTAGTGATCTTCATAAATGCAAGAAAGTTGAAGTGGTGGACGAATTAAGCTCTCAAGATGTTATTGTTGGGTGCATTTCTCGCTTTATATCCTCTTCCCAACCTATGATTGAAAATGAGAGAGTGAATTTTCTAGCTTTGGAAGCCTCATTGCCCAAGTCTAATAGCACATTGACTCGTTTACTTGATCCTACACCCAATCTGAAAATTTCCAAGTTACCCCTAAGCCATTGAAGTGAAACCCCTTCATAATCATTTAAAGTATGCCTATCTGGGTGAAGCATCATCCTTGCCAGTCATTATTTTTTCTTCCTTAACCTTTATTCCAAAAGGGAAACTATTACGAGTGCTTTAGGAGCATAAGTTTGCCATCGGGTAGACAATTGAAGACATATTGGGCATTAGTCCATAACTTTGCATGCACAAAATTCTCATGGAAGAGTCTCACAAACCTGCAATAGAGCATCAAAGAAGGCTATCCTATTATGAAGGAAGTGGTTAATAAGGAGGTGATGAAGTGGCTCAAAGCATATATTATTTATGCTATTGAAGATTCACCGTGGGTCAGTCCTATTCATGTGGTACCAAAAAAGGGAGGAATCATCATGATTACAAATGATAGGGGTGAAACCATTGCTTCTAGAACTAATATAGGTGGTGAGTTTGCATTGAATACAGAAAATTGAATAAAGCCACAAAGAAAAACCATTTCCCTATGCCATTCTTGGATCAGATGCTAAAATGGATTGTTGTGTATGACTTCTATTGCTTCTTAGATAGGTACTCAAGCTACAATCAAATTGTCACTACTCCAGAAGATCAAAAAAGACTATGTTTACTTGCCCATATGGCATCTAAACATTTCGAAGAATGTGTTTTGGTTTATGCAATGCACCGACTACTTTTTAAAGGTGCATGATAACCATCTTTACTGATATGATAGAAGACACTATGGAAGTATTCACGGATGACTTCTCAGTGTTTGGTTCCACATTTGATGGTTGCTTCATCAATCTAGAAGGAGTTTTGGCTCGTTGTGAAGAAAAGAACCTGGTTGTAAACTAGGCAAAATATCATTTTATGGTGCGAGAGGGCATAGTATTGGGATATAAAGTGTAACACCCTGACCCCCGATCCATGCACCCCTCGAGTTCACGCGGAGATGCGTGCCCAGCCGACAGGAGAAGTCATGAGGCAGTCGTTTGCTGAGAGCCAGAGCACTACTTAATTCCTCTACACTCTTTCTCTCTTTCTTTCTAGTAATAATAAAATCAATTTAAATAGACATGAATTTTTCTTTTTGAAATAAAACTTCTATGTAAATAAATTGGAACTGTGAAATTTCGAGTAAAATAAAAAGCTTCATGTTCAAATTTAAACAATTTAAAGATCTCTGAAATAAATCCAAAACATTTAATCACTTATAAAATGTTTAGTCCAAAAAGAAAGGGGCACATGCCCTGTTTAAATTAAATACAAAAATATCATATACTAAAAGACAAACAATAATAACCTCCTAGTGAGGTTTCACCAAAATAGTCGGAGTCGCCTAGCCATGACCAACTCGCATAGTGTCAATTGTCACCTGAAATAGAAAAATGGGGTGAGTTTGAGAGTCCAGTGGAACAAACAACACATTATTAGCATTATTCAAACCAAAATATAAAATATGTAAAAACTTTCATTACATTAGGGCGTTTTAAACACTTTATTGTTTTTCGTCATAATTAAGACTAAAAGGTTTGTGGCCTCGGTGTCCCCCTCATGGTCTAGGAGAGACTCCGGAAGTAACGCTCAAGGGTCGGTTACCTTTCGGGACCCTGATGGGGGTGTAAGGTCCGAAGTGACACCCAGCCACGCAGCCAGTCTAGTTGAGGACACCTATGATGACACCCTAAGGCCAGTCATCGTTTCGGTATGTGGTTTTATTCTTAATTTAATCTTCTTTAGTTTCACATTTCAACACACCTCATTCCATACAATTGATACATCAAAATATGAAAATTAAACATGCAAATCATCCATGTAAATCAAAACAAGAAATCATTCCTATTACTTGGGCATGCGATCACGATAAGAAATTTAAACATCCACATGTTATTTTAGCATTCAAATAATTAACCCAATCAATGTTCATTCCAACAGTCCTAGTACGCTTCTATGCATCTAATTTAAACACACATCATGTTCTATATTTAAAGTTTGAATAATAATAGAGAGTATTATAATCACACCCACCTAATTTTCTTGAGTCCCTCGTGTCTCCCCGCTGCCCTTCGCCACTCCTTACTTTTTAATCTGAAAAATAAAAATTATTCCATTGAATCCGTAACCCCTATAACTCATTCAAATCAAATTTTAAAATAGTTTATTAGACTTTGATATAATTTTTTTTTCATTTTATTTAATTTTTAAGTACTCGCGATGTTCACACACACATACACACATATATTTTAAACATATTCGACATGCCCAACAATATTTTATTTCGCCTCTAATGCATAAAAAAATCGATTTGCCACAAAAATAATTCATGATAGTGTTAAAATAAATCATAAGTTTTGAGCATTCAAAAAATGCGAAGATCTTGCATTCGCGAGCCTTGAATGCGGAGGGTTCAATGCGAAGGTCTTACAATCCCTCATCCGATTTATACTTCAAAGGAAAACCATTTGCACTTAGGAAATGAGGTTTCTAACAGGAAAACTTAATTCAAAGAGGGGTTTCATGAATTTTTAGCTTCGTGCGAGCAACAAGCGCATGGATTTGACTTCACGGATATGGGTTTGAAAATGCAAGTCCTTGTTGTTGTTTACCATCTTCGTTTGCACCAGCATGCAGTAGCAAGTAGTGCTTCTTCTTTGTGTGAACGACGTAGCAACAGGCTATTCTTCTTCATTGCGCAGGGACGCACCAGCGGCAAGGCTGCTAGTTTTGCTCTTCTTCTTCACGGCGGAGGAACGCACCAGCAATAGATCTTCTTCGTTTTCCCACAGGAATGTACTAGCACACTGGTTTTTCTCCTTCTTCCTTGCATGAATGCAACAGCAGCAGAAACGTCTGCTGCTTTTTCTTTCTGTTCTTCCTTCTTTGTTGCACATGGAATGCACCAGATCTATGTTTGAATTGTAGGTAGTTCCTTCTTCCTTGCATGGACAATGCAGATTGGGTTTCATTCCTCTATTCTTCGCGCACTAGCAGTTGTAGATTTTCATTCCTCTTCTTCCTTGCGCAAGAATGCACTAGATGCGTTCTTCTTCTTTGAATTTCGCAAAAAACGCATAGATGTGTTCTTCTTCGTGCAAGACGCAACAACACGCATAGATCTGGTTTCACACAACAGATTTTCTTCTTCGCGGTGCAATAATGCACCAGCAACAACCCTTTCTTCTTCTTTCTTGCGCTGCAACGCAATAGCAAATCCGTCGCGTTTCTTCTTCTTTCTCGCACTACAATGTAGCAGTATCAAAATTGCTGCTTTTTCTTCTTCTTTTTTGCACGAACGAACCAGCAGCAAGGTTGTTTGCCCCAAATCACGGATCTGAGCTCTTGTGCACCAGCAACTACAACCTGTCTTTGATCTTCTTCTTCATGTGAACCACACACCATATCTGCATTCAAATAGTAGATCCGTGCTCTTCTTCTTTGCTCAAGATCGCAGCAACATGCTTCTTCTTCGATCTATTCTTCGCGTCCCAAAACGCACAGCTCACTGCGTTATTCGTCTTCTTTCTTCCTTTCCTTTTTTTTTTCGTTCAACACAGAGAAAACACATCTTTGTGCGTTTCTGTTATTTTCCTTTTTGTTTTGGTTGTTCAAGAGTTGAGTGAAGAAGGAAAGAAAAGAAAGAAAAATATAATAAGAACCTATTTTGTTTCTATCTTTTGGCCAAATTTGTGCATTTGAAACTTCGTGGAATTTTTGTTATTATTATTATTTTTGTATGCTTCGTGCCTTCGTAACTACGCGAGCTTATTTATTTATTTATTATTCTTTTTTATGGTTTCCATAATATATATATATATATATATATATATATGTATGTATGTATGTATGTATGTATGTATGTATGTATATTTACTTATTAATATCATCATCATCATATTATTATTGTTATTATTATTATTATAATTTTTTTGTATTAGTATTAGTATTTCACTTATTTATTTATTTTATATACATATATTTTTTTCAAGTCTCTGAAGTGACACGTACGAGTGATAAAATTTTGGGGTATTACAACTTTTCCTCCTTAAAAGAATTTCGTCATTGAAATTTAAAAGTACAAGTACCTGTATGGTGCTATCCTGTCAGGTGTTCTTGGTGAAGTGATTTGGGTACTTCATCTGCATCTCACTCTCCAACTCTCAGGTTGCCTCTTCTAAATCATGATGCCTCCACAACACCTTGACCAAAGGAATGTCCTTGGTCCTAAGACTCTACACCTTACGGTCTAGTATTCTTACTACTTGTTCTTCATAAACTGCATTGTCCTAAAATACGATCTCCTCCCAGTGTATGACATGAGATGGGTCTAGCTCGTAATTTCATAGCATTGACACGGGGAATACATTATAGAACAAGGGCATACGATTCAACAAGTTGAGCTCATAAGTGCATTCACTGACCTGCTTGAGTATCTCGAACAGACTGATGAATCTCAGTGCTAGCTTTCCCTTGATTCCAAATCATCTAATCGCCTTTTGTAGACTAATCTTCAGGAAAACTCTGTCACTTGGTTGAAATTCTAAAGATCTTCTTCTTTTTCCTGCATAGCTTTTCTACCTACTCTAAGCTGCACTAGCCTCTTTTGAATCTTCTTTACCTGAGTATTCATTTCTTCTACCAAGTCTAGTCCTATGAGAAACTCATCCTTAAAGTCTACCCAGCAAGACAATGATCTGCAGGGTCTGCCATAGAGTGTTTCATATAGAGCCATCCGTATGCTTGCCTGATAACTATTTTTGTAGGCGAACTATGCCACATGTAGGTACTTGCTTTAGTTTCCTTTGAAATCAATGACACAAGCTCTTACATACCTTCTAATATTTGAATGAACCTTTCAGATGGCCCATCGGTCTAAGGGTGGAATGCAATGCTCATGGTGAGTCTGCTTCCTAGCTCTTTCTATAAGCTTTGCCAAAATTGGGATGTGAACCTAACATCTCTGTAGGACACAATAGTTTTGGGAAAACCATGCAGTCACACAATTTCTTTGACGTACAGTTCTCCAAGTTTTCCAACTATATCTGTAGATCGAATAGGTAGGAAATGAGCTACCTTCATCAGTCGATCAACAATTACCCATATGATGTCTTCCCCTTTATGATTCCTTGGCAAGCTGCTAACAAAATCCATTACAATATTATCCCACTTCCATTCTGGCATTGGAAGTAGTTGCAACATCCCTAAAAGTTTTCTATACTTTGCTTTCACTTGCTGTCATGTCAAACATCTAGAGACTTACTGGACTATGTTCCTTTTCATGCTCTCCACCTATACATCTTCTTTAGAGTCTGGTACATTTTATCACCTCCTGGATGCATGTGTATTTAGTTTGATGAGCTTCATCCATGATGGTTCTTCTGCTCTATCCACTACCCAGCATACAAACTCTATTCCCTAGTCTTAGTATACCTTCTGCATCAATTCTGAAGTCTATATGCTTACCTTACTTGACACCCTTTGTGAGATCAACAATCCACTTATCATTTTTCTCCTCATCTTTGATTTGGTGTAATAGGTATGGTTGGCAAGTCATAACATACAAATAGACTCATTTCTCATCTGATGCAATACTTAAGTTATACTCACTGATTAACTAGTATATATGTCCTCTTTCCTCACCTTCTTACTAATTTTTTTGCTTAGTGCATCAGCCACCACATTAGCTTTGCCTGGATGGTAGGGCAGCTGAAAATCATAGTCTTTCAAAAATTCTACCCATCTTCGCGGCCTTAGGTTTAATTCTTTCTAGGTATAAACATATTTAGGCTCTTATGATATGAAAATAGATCAAAGCTCTCCCCATAGAGATAATTTATCCAGATCTTCAATGTAAGCACAATCGCTGCCAACTCTAGCTCATGGGTAGGGTAGTTCTATTCATGGGTCTTCAATTGTCTTGAAGCATAATCTACTACCTTTCCTTTTTGCATCAACACCGCGCCTAATCCAATCAACGAAACATCAGTGTATAGAGTGTTCCTCACACCATGAATAGGCATGACTAGAACAAGTGCTGAAGTTAACCTTTTCTTCAGTTCTTAGAATGCCTGTTCTCACTTATCATTCCAAATGAAATTTTCTCCCTTTTTGGTTAAATTAGTCATTGGTCCAGCCAATTTTGAACAATCTTGGATGAACTGGTGATAGTATCCAACCAAACCTAGGAAGCTTCTGATTTCTATGACAGTTGTAAGCTGCTTCTAGTTTGACACTGCCTCTACTTCTCAGGATCTACTTATATCCCTTCTTCCGAAGCCACATGGCCAAGGAACTTGACCCTTTTCATCCAAAACTCGCACTTGCTGAGCTTGGCATACTGTTCATTTCTTTTAAGTACCTCCAAGACGATAGGCAAATGTTCTACATGTTCAGCTTTTGATCTAGAGTAGATTAGAATGTCATCCACATACACCACGACAAACCGATCTAGGTATTGTTTGAAGACTCTATTCATCAGATCCATAAATGCAGCCAGTGCGTTGGTCAAACCAAACGATATTAATATGAACTCAAAATGCCTGTATCGAGTTTTGAAGGTTGTCTTATATATATCAGACTCTTTGATCCTTAGCTCATGATACCCTAACCTTAGATCAATCTTGGAGAAATGAATGGCTCCCCTCAACTGAACAAACAGGTCCTTTATTCTAGGCAACGAGTATTTATTCTTTACCATTGCTTGGTTTAGCTTCCGATAGTCCACATATAATCTTAGGGATCCATCCTTTTTCTTCACAAACAATACTGGAGCTCCCCATGGCAACTCACTAGGTCTGATAAATCCATTCTGGCGGAGCTCATCCACTTGTGTCTTCAACCTAATTAGTTCTACCGGTGTCATTCTGTAGGGTGAAATGGCTATGGGATTAGTGCTTGGATGCAACTCAATCTTGAACTCCAATTGTCTATGTGGTGGGAGTCCATGTAGATCATTTGGAAAAACATCCGCATATTTCCATACTATAGGTATCTCTTGTATTTTCCTAAACTTTTCGGCATCCACTGTCGGGACCCTTTCTTTATGGATAAGGACGAATCAACCGGTACAGTGTTCTGACAAACCCATTCCCAAACTGAGCTTGCCCAAAATATTGTTAAGCCTATTCACTACACCATATATAACACTATCATAGTAATCATAATAAATGCGGAAGCAACTAGAACAAATAGTTATAGTAGAAATTTTTTATTTTAGACAAAAACTAACTATATATACAGTGTCCAAAATATAGTAGTAACAGAATGCCTAAGTCAAAATATCTACAATATTTTCTTCACTTCTTATACATTAAACTAACTCTCAAAACAGTAAACCACATGAGAAAACCTACCGAAACAAACGTGGTGCACTCTATGCGATGAGCACCTTCTTCCCCTTATCCACAGAAGAAGAACCTGAAATGTGAGAGTAGTGAGCCAATTTTGTCCGCAACGGCTCAGTGAGTAATGTAACCTAATCTATAGCTTAGAACAAGAATTCTAGAAAAGCAATGTCATGTATGAATGCACAATAATAATAATGCGAATGTAACACCTCGATTCTCAATCGAACCTCCCATTACGTGCTATGGGTCGTCGCCCGTTGAGAATCGGAATGCTACTGAAATTCTCATTCTGTCAAAATCTTTTCCTTCAATTTCAATTTCCAATCAGGTAGTTAGTTTTAGAGAAATATCTCAAAGCATATTTCGCACAAAACAAAAGATCAAATTAATTTCTCAATACATTCACCAGATTTCCACAGTTAAATAAGACAAACTTAAATCAGAGATTACAAATCATAAATCAAGCAGTGGAATCAATTTAAAAACTTTTATGAAAATAGAAAATGTTAAACATATAATATTGTTCAATAATCTGATGGACTGAATTTAAAACCAAAATAATTACATGAAAATCCGCTCAGTAGAAGTAAATAAAATACGACCTCCAAAGTCTCTTATCCCAAATAATCTCCCCATGAGATTATCAATCAACAATGAGAGTCTTCTGACGTAGGTTATAGAAATCTACGTCCATGTGTACCTGAAAAATAAAATGGGAGTGAGCTCGAAGGCCTAATGGATCATTCCTACACATCACACGTATTATATAGACCAAATCTAAAACATTACAAACACTTCCAAGCATTAGGCATTTCAAACATTCATTTGGTTTTGGTCAAAGTCTAAGACTAGAAGAGGGTTGAGATGTCTCTCCGTATTCCTTGTGATCTGAATTAGAAATACATCTCAGGTAACGCCCAAGGTCAGTTACCTGTCAGAATCACAATCCGAAGGAGTGTATTTGCTAGCACGGAGTACCATCTCTCAAGGACTTCTAGCTGTTCCAAACAGCTCAGAGTTGAGAATACCTATGATCTGCCTTGTAGCTCGTCGATCACAAGCAATGGCATATAGGAGATACCACCTCGATTCGCTTCAGGTTCGTCGATCGCATCGGTACGTGGATTCTTAATAATCCTTCGTCTTATTTTAGTTTTACAATCAAATTCAATCACATCAAAGCATTTTACAATCCAATAGATAATAAATCAAATTATGCATGTAAATTAAATAATAAGGCGCTTGAGTAAATAATGAAATCTAGATGCATGTTTTCCTATTCATGTATGCAATAATAAAATAAATCTAAATGCATGGTTTTCTATTCTAGCATGTCATGAAATGATTATGCGTAAATAAAAATAACTCATCACACTCATTCAAACAGACCAAACAGTTTCAATCAATTTTATAAAAAAAATTCTAGTAACCTATAACTATTCAAACAAATGTTTTGAATCTTAAATCCATATGATCTGTATCAGCAAGGAAATCACGCCAACCTGAATTTCTCATATTTCCTTTGCTTCCACCTCATAGAGATTTCTTTACATTCCAAAGTCATTAATTTGCAATTAACAATCACAATACTAAATCTCTAAGCTCAAATAATTTATTTATAATTAATTAAAGTAATTCTAGTTTTGGATATTGTTAAACTCTCATATTTACATTATTCTACACCAGAGCCTTTCCCAAAAATTCTTGTTTTTGTCAGATCTCAAAATAAATCTGACCTAGGATCACTGAATGTCTAGAATCTCCTTCAATACCCCACTTTTAACTTCAAAAATAATTCATTCATATTCAGTAATTTTCTTTCCGATTTAAAATAAGGTCTTCACATTAAAATTTTGAACTAAACTCTAAAATTAACAATTATTACATAAGAAAGTGTCTATTTTAATCTTCTTAAACTTAAATAAATTAAATTTCAATTGTAAAACTCTCTAAGAATTTTCATAATTTCCAAATAAATAATTTCTACCCAAATAAGACAATTCCAACATTCCAATATTCGCCTCTAACCTTCAAATAATTATTTCTATCAAAACAAGACTATTCGAATATTTAATATTCATGTTTAACTCCCAAATTGCATCCAATAATTTAAATTTCTTATCTTGAACCTCCACAACTTTAAAACTATCATCCATTCACCTCCATAAAATTCATTTAGATCAGAACTAATAATTTAAGACACTAAAACTTGAATTAGAGGCCCAAATTCAAATCTTTAACTTCAAGGAGTTCTTAAATTTTAATCCTTTTCTTTGCATTCAAATAAATCAAATAATAGATTTAAATCAGAATCTCTAAATCTCTGAACCCCTTGAATTTCAATAATATTCATTTTCATATCCACTAACCCACTCATATCAAATAAAATTTATTAAGAATAAAATAAGACTTCCATTACTAAAAAAATCTCCAATTCCATATCAAAGGTCTCAATTTTAAACTGTAAAACTCGTAAACTCCAAATCTCTATTTCAATACTCATAATCAAGCAAATTCATCATTTTAAGCTAGTCAAAACTAAAAGATTCAAGGTAGATAAGATATATCTTCCAAATGATTTATAAAATAATCTTACAGATATTCATTGCTCTATAATTTTCTTCTTTACAATAGAAAATTTACATATAAAATTTTCTAGGCCTCTACTACGTTTTCAAATTAAATAAAATAATCTACAGCTTAAAACAATTCAAAAATCTCCTTAAGTCTTAAATAAATAATTTCTACTTCAGTAAGAAAATTCTAATATTTAATATTTGCATCAAGACTCCAAATAATTTCAATCTCCAATCACCTAACTCCCCACTACAATCAGAATCACCATTCACGTTCATTTTAGACCATCTACATGAATTTCCTTAAAAAGGGTTTCCAAAAATTCAGATTTCCATTTCACCACATCACTATACAAAACTATATTCATTTTCTTCCAAATTTAGAATAGAACAACTTTAATTCTGACTGTTACCTCAAATGTTGAGCGGATCGAATTTTATACTTGCCCTAAGGATTCTCACATCCAAAACCTCCAGATCCTCTCAAAAACTTGCAGATCCATCAAAAATTGCAAATAAATAGTCAAAAGCTCCAAAATTTAGTCTAGAAACACTAATTCATTGATTTAAAAGGAAGATCTAAGCTCAATTCACTCCGGATCATTCCGTACTTCAAAAACCCCAAATCACCGATCCCTTTTGGGATTTTGATATTGTTAGCTTATAGACATTGATTTAGACAAGTTCAAGGCTTCAGAATCGTACTCTAGATGGTTAGAATTACTCTAGATCTAATCTGGATCATTTTGTCTGCCTTCGGACGAAAATCGGATCTCCCGTGACCAAGATACAGAAGCCCCAAAAATTCTGATCTCTACGTTCTGCGATTTCCTCTTCTATTCTTCGTTTTTTCTTTGTTTAACGATTAAAAATGGGATAAACAGCAATAACTCGAATGAACAGTACCCACAGATGAACGATACCCTATAGTTACTGTTTATAGAAGAAAATTTTGCCCAATTTCCCCCTTTTTTTCGAAATCAGTTCAATAAACCCCCATAAGTATTGTTTTTGTTTTTTGATTTTTTTCCAACTTTAACTAATGTAATTTATTTTATTTTTTTAATAAATATTATAATAAACATTTAAATCTTGTTTCTGAATATTTTTATATTTATTTAATATTTTTAAAAATTCATTTATTTCTTGTTTTCTTTTCTTTCTAAAGCATTATTAAATCTAAAATTTATATTATTTATTATTTTAAAAAAAAAACTATTATTTATTTTATTTTAATTTTTTTCTTATTTATTTTATTTTGAATTCTCATTTTTTTCAAAAATAATGTTTTATTTCATGTTTACTCCTGACGTGTACACACTCATAAAATTGTGGGGTGTTACAACGAATGAATGCAATAGTTAATGAATGCACCTTCCATTTTAAATCCATAATGCAGTCATGCACCTTTCATTTTAAAAATATTTTTAATGCTGAAAACACATAAATCCACTTGAGTGGGAGACACCCAACGGTTAGGTGTATAGGTGACAACCTCAATCTGGGCCCACAAAACCCCCCTCAGGGCACTCTGTACTCGGTGGTTACTCAATGCTCTAGGGGAGCTTAATTGATAGACCTGGCCCAACCGCACCCCGAGTACGATAGCTACTCATCCTTAATTCTCTACTACATCCAATACCCTAACCCGCACCCGAACCTAGATATTTGGTGCACATTTTCATTTAAATCACATTTAAAGATTGCAAATGCATTTCAATATGTAAGAACATTTCATTTATGATAGAATAACAAGTTAAGTGATATAGTAGAAAATACTACTCACAAGGATGCTTAGCTCCCCGTGCTCCTCTAGTGATCGGTTGCGTCTCGCTGATGTTTACGTGATAAACTTAGTTTCTTAATATCTACATAAAACTTGGCTCAAATCTAATTTTACGGTCTTTGGTCAATCAAAGGATTGACTTGGTCAATTGTACTTAACTCTATCTAAACCTAACCTTCGCCGACCTGTTAAATCAACAAGGTCACCGTGATTAACAAAGTAAATTAAGCCTTTAATATTGACTCAAAATACTACAAATATATATTGTCAACATGTGTCCCACCTTTGGTACACAATAACTGGCCACTTTTATAAGTTTGGCGGTTCAATACATAAATATTATTTCCTATGTTATATATTTCTCTAATAAGTATTTCATAATGTTATACAATATTATATAACATTTTTTTTATTATTTATCATTATTTTTACCTTATATACATTTTTTTTTCTATATTTATGAATTGATCATCAAATCGCATAAACCCGAATTTAATATATCAATTGACCTACAAAAATCATAATTTCAGTATTATTAAGTCCAAAGTTTTATTCTGGACATTTTAGTACCCATTGACTAAAATTTCAGTATTAATGGGTATACTCCCTATGTGTCGACTTCTAACTACCATATAATTTTTAGGATCCACGAGGGTACAAATAATATACATATTTTTATTCTACTTGTAAATCTGAACACAATGATATATACATACATATATATATATATATATATATATATTTCATAATGTTATACAATATTATATAACATTTTTTTATTATTTATCATTATTTTTACCTTATATACATTTTTTTCTATATTTATGAATTGATCCTTAAATTGCATAAATTCGAATTTAATATATCAATTGACCTACAAAAATTATAATTTCAGTATTATTAAGTTTAAAGTTTTATTCTGGACATTTTAGTACCCATTGACTAAAATTTCAGTATTAATGGGTATACCCCCTATGTGTCGACTTCCAACTACCATATAATTTTTTAGGATCCACGAGGGTACAAATAATATACATATTTTTATTTTACTTGTAAATCTGAACACAATGATATATATATATATATATATATTATATATATAATAATTTATCCGAAATATCAGATCTTCAAAGTCCGTGACTTCTTTTTTTTCCTTTTTTTTCCTTCTTTTTCTTTTTCTTTTCTTTTTTTCTCCTTTTTCTTCTTTTCTTCTTTTCTTCTTTTTCTTTTTCTTTTTCTTTTTCTCCCTTCTTTCTCTCTTCTTTCTCTCCTTTCTTTCTTTGATCCGAATGGCAAGTGCGAGCAAGTCAAGATGAGCAAATAATGAAATGAGGATTTATAACCAAATTTGGGGTGGGTCCAATTGGCAACAAAGTCAAAATTAATGGCTTAAGATAATATTTTTCCTTCTTATCTTATGACTCATCTTATGATTCATCATATGGATTATCCCCTTTTTATTATACATTTATTTTTTTTCTTGCATTATCTTCGAAGTCATGTGATAATGGTCTAATTAAGTAATAATTTTTTTTATTTATCCACTATGAGTCATCTACTTTATCCTCTTATTATTATTATTTCTTTTTTTTTATTTCCAACCAAGCATACATACAT
>JAJIYU010005616.1:0-21990 GCA_030144865.1 Tinospora cordifolia
ATGAATGCTACTCACAAACTTTTATAACATGAGATGATTGTTGCTTTATTTATGTTACTATGAGATAACCAGCATGATTACGTTATAGGACAATGATGTGTTATACATGATGAAATGTTACGTTTATTAATGCTCAAGAAAAGATAAATTAAGAATTGAACCACATACCACCGCAATGGTCCATGGGGATCACTGTGGATGTTCTCCTAATAAGAAATGATGGGTTTATCCTTAGTTTCCTATGATAGAACTATGGGTGTGACCCTAGTTCTTGGTTAGGGTAACGGGTGTGCCCTTGTCTCGTTGTAGTCTGGCATATAGTATATTTTCCTTGTCTTCTCCGACATGATAATGATTAGAAAACACTAGGATTAGACCCTTCGGTCTATTTAATGACTGTTGATAACTTAATGTTTGAAACATCTAGTGTCTGATAAGTGTTTGCATGTTTTGTGTTTGATTTAAATAATGCGATTGATGTATTGTATATGATCCACGGGGCTCTCAAGCTCACCCCACATTTTTTTTTCTGGAGATCACTAAAGAAGCTCCTCTAGCAAGGGCTGATTTGAGGACATAGACAATCGTATATCTTACATTTGAAATTATTCTTTAATATTAAGTTGAGTACTGGGAGCATATCAGGCACATGGCCCATTAGATTATTTTATTTGTTAATCCTCCTTATTTTGGGTTAGAGTATGGCTACTTGAGCCAAGTTTTGGATAGATACTTGAGATTTCTACTCTAATTTTCACTAAGTTGGTCATGCAAAATTATTACCTCATGCATCAAAATAAATGTTTTCTATCTTGGTTGGTCCAAGAGTTTGATGTTTTATTTGTATAAGATCTGCTCTTGGTATGTCGAAAAGATTGATGAATTATTTGTATGAGATTTGGTATATCCAAAAGATATTTAACGAGAATTGAATGTGAGAAAAGTAACATCCTGGTTCTCAGTAGATGACATGTGTGCTGAATTTAATGGTGCATTTCTCCATGCGTGACTAATGTGACAGAAATGAAGGATGTTACACAGTACTTGGCCCCATGGACGAAGTCGATAATTAAAATAACTGAACATGAATTAAATGTGGGTCCCATACCCTACAAACTGGTAGACGACGAGTACACAACTCCTACATAGCCTCAATAGCGAAGTGTATCATGACCATAAAATACAACTCCTCACATGTCAACATAAGTGTCTTCAAGGGTTACCTGAAAAGAGCTTAGTGGGGGTGAGCTTAAGAGCCCAGTAGATCTTACACAAAACATCTAGAGCATCATAATAGTCAAATGTAACACCCCAGCTCCCAAATCTGTCACATACGTCATAGGTGACGTGCTTGTCTCGTAACTTGAGACGACATGTCTTTCGAGTGCAGTCAATCTTGCTTTCTATCTAAAAACTGGGCATATTACTTTTTCTTTACATCATCTATCATATTTGTTAGTTGCACCAGTTCACATCCCAAAGTATAAAATAAAGTATAAAAATGCTTGCTTAGAAACATAATGGCAATAACCTTGGGATTACACAATAACTGAAGACATTAATTTATGATCAGAATTAGGAACAATTTTGTGGGCTCCATAGCCAACTTTTGATAATACAAATATTGTCTGTCCTAATGACCAACAACTAACAGGATCAAATATGGTGGGTCACATGCCCTACAATACAATTTATTTTCAAATATCTTCATACTATGAGGCACACTACCATAGACGACTATTTTTACATTTATGTGCAGGAGCAACGTTTTCAATTGTTACCTAAAAAGAGTGAATGAGGTGAACTCTAGAGCCTAGTGGATCATATACAATACATCAATAGCATTATTTAAATTAAACACTGAACATGCAAACACTTATCATCCATTAGGTGCTTCAAATATTTATTTATCAACAGTTGTCAATTAAACCGAAAGGGTTAACCTCTGTGCTCCAGATCTGGGAAAGAGATCAATCTTGAAACTCAAACCCTTCTCAGTGAAGTGGGGTTATTCTTGAAACCCAATCCACTCTGATGTCAATCCTGACAACCAGTCCTAATTCTACATGGAACACACACAAAGGACGTTTGTCCCCGCACCGGTACGTGGTTGAAATCTTTATTTAATCTTATTTTTGCGTACAGATAATAATGAGATAAATATTTCGTCAATATTTAAATATTCCATCAGTATGACATCATAAATCAATATTTATATAAATGAAAACAATGACTTTCGATTTCTTATGTAGAAGATCGTATAAGACGCAACTACAAAGCATACTCTCTCGGTCATAAGCAATATAAATAAAAAAGAAAAGAAAATCATTAAATCAATATTCTTGCATACTTCTAGACATTCAAGCAATGTAAACATCACATATTCAGCATTGAAATTCCAATAATACTAGAGAGTAGAGTAATCACTTCCACCTTAATCTTTGTGTTGTTATTCCCCCTTGTTCCAAGTCTTCGCTTATCAATCTTCAAGATCTCAACTTTAGCTACTCTTTCTTCCAAACTTTCCTCCTCTCCCTCTCCTCTCAAGCACACTTCAATGCTTTAATTTGGTATCAAAACAATGTGAGGAGAGGCTCTCTATTTATAGTAGAGCTTTGATCAGTAAGGCTAGTATTTAGGGTATGGTAGTTGTTAGCTTAGAATAATGGAGAGACAAGGGGGTCATCCATGCTTGTTTGCATGCAATTGTAAGTATTAATAATGATGGTTTGATGTGCATTATTCATATACTTTAAAGCTATTTTTAATTGATTAAAATTGGCACTATCCTCTTTAATTATTTAAAGATGATAGTGGTGGTGGTTGAATAATATTTTTCATGTCATTTCTATTTAATTAAAATTAGCACTATCCTTTTTAATTATTTAAAGATGATAGTGGTGGTGGTTGAATAATATTTTTCATGTCATTTCTATTTAATTAAAATTGACGCTATCCTCTTTAATTATTTAAAGATGATAGTGGTGGTAGTTGAATAATATTTTTCATGTCATTTTTATTTAATTAAAATTGGCACTATCCTCTTTAATTATTTAAAGATGATAGTGGTGTGGTTGAATAATATTATTCATGTACTTAAAATTACTTTTATTTATTAAAAATGAAGTTATTAACTAGAGATAAAGTTTACTTAATTATTTTAATTAAACTAATAATCAACTTCACTATTCATAATCAACTTTATTATTTATGATACTATTAGTCAACTTTACTATTTATTAATCAATTTTTACTATTTATGATACTATTAGTCAACTTTACTATTTATAATATCATTTATAATTTTACTATTTACGATGCTATTATTTAACTTTATTATTTGTCATACTATTAATTAATTTTACTATTTACAATACTATTGATCAATATTATTATTTATGACATTTTTCAAATATGTCAAAAAAAAATTTATGACACTTTCTTGTCATTCATAACTTTCCTGATAATGGTAACGTTTGTTGACTAAGGTTGTTTGACACTTAATTATAGTCATAAAAAAATTTTGATATTACAACACTTAAAATTTCAGGCATTATAACTTACCCTCCTTAAAATAAATTTCGTCCTCAAAATTTGTACTTATCCATATCAATGTTGTTTGGTTAGGTATTTTGGGTGAAGAGACTTGGATATTTGTTCTTCATCTCGCTTTCTAGCTCCCAGGTTGCTTCTTCCAAATCATGATGTCTCCATAGAACCTTAACCAATGGAATGTCCTTAGCCCTGAGATTTTGTGCCTTACGATCTAATATTCTAATTGTTGATTCCTCGTAAGTTGCATTCTCTCGAAGTACAACTTCCTCCCAGTGTATGATATGTGATGGGTCTGGTTCGTACTTCCGCAGCATCGATACATGGAATACATTATGCACTGAGGACATTTGGTTTGGTAGCTCCAACTCATAAGCACATTCCCCGATTCCCTAAGTATTTGAAAGGGTCCAACAAATCTTGGTGATAACTTTCCCTTGAATCCAAACCTCTTAATTCCCTTTTGAAGATTGATCCTTAGAAATACTTGGTCTCCTACTTGGAACTCTAGGGGTCTCCTTCTGTTATCAACATAGCTCTTTTGACGACTCTGAGCTGTAGCCAATCTCTTTCGTATTAGTTTGACTTGGTTGTTCATTTCTTCCACCAAATCTGGACCAATAAGAACATGATCATCGAGTTCAACTCAGTAGGTTGGTGATCTGTAGGGCCTCCCATAAAGGGCCTCATATGGAGCCATCTTGATACTTGCCTGATAACTATTGTCATAGGCAAACTCTGCTAAATGTAGGTACTTGCTCCAGTTGCTTTTGAAATCAAGGACACAAGCTCTTAACATATCTTCTAATATTTGAATGACCCTTTCAGATTGTCAATCGGTTTGAGGATGGAATGCAGTACTCATGGTGAGTCTGTTTCCTAGCCCTTTCTACAAACTTTGCCAGAACTTAGAAGTGAACCTAGAATTTCTATCAGACACGATGGTTGTGGGAAAGCCATGGAGTCTCACAATTTCCTTGACATATAACTCTCCAAGTTTTCCAACGGAATCTGTAGATCGAATGGGTAGGAAGTGAGCGACCTTCGTCAAATGATCCACAATCACCCATACGGTGTCTTCCCCCTTCTGATTCCTTGGTAGGCCGCTAACAAAATCCATCACAATGTTGTCCCACTTCCATTCTGGTATCAGAAGTGGTTGTAACATCCCTAAAGGTTTCTTGTGTTTTGCCTTCACTTGTTGACATGTCAAACATCTAGAGACATATTGGGCTATGTCCCTTTTCATGCCCCTCCACTAGTAGGTTTTTTTAAGGTTTTGGTACATTTTATCTCCACATGGATGTATCATATATTTGGTCTGATGGGCCTCATCTAGTATTGTCTACTTACTTTGCCCATTCTGAGGTACACACATCCTTTTTCCGAATCTTAAGATATTTTCAACATCTAACCTGAAGTCAGCATACTTACCCTATATAACTCCCTCAATCAGACTGGTAAGCCATTTTTCTTGTCTTTGTTCATCCCTGATCTGGTGCAAAAGATTTAATTGGCAAGACATAGTGTAAAGGTATGCTTGTTCTTCATTTAGAGTCACACCTAGCCTAAAGTCATCGATCAACTAGTACATCTGGCCTTTCTCTTCCTCCTGTTTGTTGACCTTTCTACTCAAGGCATCAGCCACTACATTGGCCTTCCCTGGATGGTAGTGTAGTTGAAAATCATAGTCTTTCAAAAACTCCATTCATCTCTGTTGCCTAAGGTTCAACTCCTTTTGGGTGTAGATGTACTTCAAGCTCTTGTGATCTAAAAACAGATCAAATTTTTCACCATAAAGGTAGTGTTTCCAAATCTTCAGGGCAAATACAATGGTTGCTAACTCTAGGTCACGAGTGGGGTAGTTCTTCTCATGGACCTTCAGTTGTCGTGAAGCATAAGCGACTACTTGTCTTCCTTGCATCAATACTGCTCCCAGTCCATTTAGTGATGCATCAGTATAAAGGGTATAAGTAACCCCATGTGTTGGAGTGACTAGGATGGGGGTCGTAATCAATCTCTTTTTTAGTTTTTGGAATGATTGTTCGCACTTCTCATCCCAATTGAACTTAACTCCCTTCCTGGTTAGCTTGGTCATAGGTTCTGCTAGTTTAGATAAATCTTGTATGAACCTTCTATAGTATCTAGCCAGACCTAAGAAACTCCTAATTTTCATAATTGTCTTTGGCTATTTCCAATTCATGACAGCTTCCACCTTCTCCGGATCCACAGAGATACCTTTTGTTGATACTACATGGCCAAGGAACTTGACCATCTTCATCCAGAACTCACACTTACTGAACTTGGCATATAGTTGGTGGCTTCTGAGGGTTTCCAATACTATCTGCAAGTGTTCCAAGTGTTCAGCTTCTGTCTTTGAATAAATTAGAATGCATTTACGAATACCACCACAAAGTGGTCAAGATATTGTCTAAACACTCGATTCATTAAATCCATGAACGCTGCTGGGGCATTGGTTAAACCAAAAGGCATCATGGTGAGCTCAAAGTGTTTATATCTCATTCTAAAGGTTGTTTTGTGTATATTTGACTCTCAGATTCTCAATTGATGATATCCTGACCTAAGATCAATCTTAGAGAAATGAGTAGCTCCCCTCAATTGATCAAATAAGTCATCTATCCTTGGCAAAGGATACATATTCTTTATGGTTACCAGATTTAACTTTTGATAATCGAAACACAATCTCATGGATCCATCTTTCTTTTTCACAAATAATACTGGAGCTCCCCATGGTGATTCACTAGGTTGAATGAATCCTTTTTCACAGAGTTCATCCAACTGTGTCTTGAGTTCAATTAGTTCTACTGGCTCCATTCGATAAAGAGGAATAACTATAGGATTTGTGCCTGAATAAAGTTTAATCTTGAACTCTACCTCTCTATATGGTGATAGTCCAGGTAAATCATCTAGGGATACATCTGTATATTCCCGTACTACAGGTATCTCCAAAATCTTATTAGGTTTTCTAGATCTATTATCATCCTCTAGTAATTGTTTGAAGTCATTTCTTTGTTTTAGACAATGTAACATGGCTATCATAGGACTTTGAGGTAGTCTCTGCATATCCCCATTGATTTTTACTAACTCTCCGGATGGTAGAGTTAATTTGAATTTTCGTCTTGAGCAATCGATCTGAGCCTGGTGTTGAGTCAACCAATCCATACCCAGTATCACATCATACCCTTGGAAAGGTAATAATCTAAGGTCGGTGTTTACTAGTTTGTCTCCAAATCTAAATTCACTTGTACAAACTTTCCGAGTAACTATAGTGTCTCCCATGGGAGTGGACACATGCAATGGTTCTGGTGATGTAGATGTCACTAGTTGTAATCTCTTGACTAGTTCTTCTGACACAAATGACTTAGTGGCACTCGAATCAAACAAGACTTTTACAGCAATGTTAAATAACAGGAATGTACTTTCAACAGCAGGGATTTGGTCTTCAGGGGCATCAGCGATGGTAAATACTCTAGCCTAGTTTTGCCTATGGCCTTGGTTCAGGTTTTGCGCCCGACCTTGATTCTAATTTTGCCCCTGGGTGTTATTTTGTTGAGGCAGTTGTTGTTGAGGACGTACATTCTGTCCTCCAACTTGATGATTCAGAGGTTGTTGTTGTTGTCGCATCTGGGTTTTGGTGGGACAAAACTTCACTAGGTGCCCTCGCTGATTGCAGTTGAAACACCGCCCTTGATGTTTGGTCAGCTCTAATTGTTCTTCCGTTTTGGGTCAGTTTTGCTATTGGGGCATTTTGTTTCCATTCCCCTTATTAGCATTCCAACTATTCTTACTTTTCTTTTGAGCCCCTTGATCATTTTCATTCCCGAGCCTCTTATTCTTCCCCTTCAACCTTTATTCCAGGTTGACTTCTTGTTTTAATGTTAGAGCCTTTTCTATGACGTCTTTGTTAGACCTAGAGTCTTTACTATCTTTCGGATCTCCATCTTGAGACCCTGTGCGAATCGATTGGCCTTCCTTTTCTCCTCCCTGATCAAATCTGGTGAAAACTTGGCTAGTTCAGTGAACTTCCTTTCATATTCAGCTATGGTCATGTTCCTCTGATTTAGTCGAACAAAGTCCTCCTGTAGTTTGTTCAAAGTCACTTCCAGAAAGAACTTTTCATAGAAGATCTCTGTAAAGTTCTCCCAGCTCATATCATCAACATTTGTATTAGGATCCATCCTCATCATATGCCACCAACTTCTGGCTGGTCCTTTGAAGTAGTGTATGGCCAGTGCCACCCGTCTTAACCCAGTTACCTTTAGTACATTGAGGATTTCTTTCATCTTTTGGAACCAGTGGTCCACCGAGATGCTATCCATAGTACCATCAAAGGAAGGAGGGCTAAGCCTTTGTAGCTCTATTAGTTTCTTCCTTTGTTTCTCATTTTCCAAATTTTCTTGAGTCCTCTGACGTTCAAGATCTTGAGCCATAGGTGTTGTCTGTTGAACCTGCATTAGTTCAGGTACTTGAGGTTGAGGAGCCATCTAAGGGATTATCTGTGGAAGTTCCCTCAATAGTTGATTTAGTACCCTCTACGACATTTCATTCACCATGGCCTCCATCTGGGTTTCCATTCCAGCAAACAATTCCTGTTTTCGTTGTTCACTCTCATCAGAGGTGGTAGATCGAGTAGTGTACCTTCTTGTTCCAACCATTATCTATGAATTTAACTCTCTATCAGTATTTGCCTCATCAATTGTTCGTACCATCATGACTCTAAATTCAAGTCTCTAGGTCCTCGATTTGTTTAGTGGCTTAACAGTTTATGCTTCTACATTCTTTTTGTGCATGGGTACAAGATTTGGTTTCAATAAAACATGCATAGCATACAATCATACAATTAAGCTAGCACAACAGGGTTCCAAGCTTCCACCTAAGCTTTTAGGTTCAAGTGTCCCATACCACTCTACCCCCTTCCACTTAGGTTTTCACTCGGGACAAAGCTACACCCAAACAATTTTGCAAGTATCTTGATGTCGAAGGCTTCCCAAGCTCTACTACACTTGACTGTCCCATACCAGCCAAGCATAGGAACACAAGTTCGTCCAAAGCCACCGATCACTCACCATACATGGTTTGTCATTCTTCGAGTCTAGGATTCCTCTATATCCCTGAATTCTATGCGTCCCATACCACATAGAAACCAAAGATACAGGATCCTCCCGATCTCATGTCCTGACCAAACAAGTGTTTTGTTTTCACACGTTATCAGTCTCTAGCTTATGCCCCAAAAGCTTTTATTTATGATCCACTGTGCCACCCTTAGCAACACCCAAGTTTCTACCTAAGGTCTCTTTCCTAGACCTAGGGTTTCAAATCTTCGTTAAAAGGTTTTTTTTGTCAAACTAACACCATTGATTTATTCTTGATACTACCTTTGGCATCTACTTTAACTTGTAGTGAGTTCTTTTGCACTTAATTACCACCACTTATATTTTTTTGTAGAAAATAAGTGTGTTCTTCAACTTCGACTACTTGTATGAGCTAGTGGGACAACCTCCAAATCGGATGGCGAGACCGAAGTCTACTTAGCAACGGTGCTTTTTAGAACGGGATAACCCATCTCCCTTTCAATGTTTATCTGTACTTGGGACAAAACTTACCCACTATCAGCTCAACTTATAATCTTTGTATCCAAACAAAACCGTTGAAAACATATATTTCCTTTCGAAAAACAATTTTTTTCTTTTCAAAATCGTTTCAGTTTTCAAAACAGGAGGTCGAGCTTTTAATTAACTAAATAAATAGTCTTACCTGACTAGTCAGTTCCTTCTAATTCTTACCCAAGGCATCTAAAGCCTAGGTTCTGATACCACCTTTGTAACACCCCACTTCCTGAATCTGTCACATACGTCATAGGCGACGTTTTTATCTCGTAACTTGAGACAACATGTCTTTCGAGTGCAGTCAATCTTGCTTTCTATCTAAAAACTGGGCATATTACTTTTTCTTTACATCATCTATCATATTTGTTAGTTGCACCAGTTCACATCCCAAAGTATAAAATAAAGTATAAAAATGCTTGCTTAGAAACATAATGGCAATAACCTTGGGATTACACAATAACTGAAGACATTAATTTATGATCAGAATTAGGAACAATTTTGTGGGCTCCATAGCCAACTTTTGATAATACAAATATTGTCTGTCCTAATGACCAACAACTAACAGGATCAAATATGGTGGGTCACATGCCCTACAATACAGTTCATTTTCAAATATCTTCATACTATGAGGCACACTACCATAGATGACTATTTTTACATTTATGTGCAGGAGCAACGTTTTCAATTGTTACCTAAAAAGAGTGAATGAGGTGAACTCTAGAGCCTAGTGGATCATATACAGTACATCAATAGCATTATTTAAATTAAACACTGAACATGCAAACACTTATCATCCATTAGGCGCTTCAAACATTTATTTATCAACAGTTGTCAATTAGACCAAAAGGGTTAACCTATGTGCTCCAAATCTGGGAAAGAGATCAATCTTAAAACTCAAACCCTTCTCAGTAAAGTGGGGTTACTCTTGAAATCCAGTCCACTGTGGTGTCAATCCTGACAACCAATTCTAATTCTGCATGGAATACACACGAAGGACGTCTATCCTCGCGCCGGTACGTGGTTGAAATCTTTATTTAATCTTCTTTTTGTGTGCAGAGAATAATAAGATAAATATTTCATCAATATTTAAATATTTCATCAGTATGACATAATAAATCAATATATACATAAATGAAAATAATGACTTTCAATTTTTGATGTAGAAGATCGTACAAGACGCAACTATAGAGCATACTCTCTCGATCATAAGCAATATAAATAAAAAGGAAAAGAAAATCATTAAATCAATATTCTTGCATACTTCTAGGTATTCAAGCAATGTAAACATCACATATTTAGCATTACAATTCAAATAATACTAAAGAGTAGTGTAATCACTTCCACCTCAATCTTTGTGTTGTTATTCCCCCTTGTTTTGAGTCTTCGCTTATCAATCTTCAAGATCTCAACTTTAGCTACTCTTTCTTCCAAACTTTCCTCCTCTCCCTCTCCTCTCAAGCACATTTCAATGCTTTAGTTTGGTATCAAAAAAATTGTGAGGAGAGGCTCTCTATTTATAGTAAAGCTTTGGTCATTAAGGTTAGTATTTAGGGTATGGTAGTGGTTAACTTAGAATAATGGAGAGACAAGGGGATCATCCATGCTTGTTTACAAGCAATTTTAAGTATTAATAATGTTGGTTTGATGTACATTATTCATATACCTTAAAGCCATTTTTAATTGATTAAAATTGGCACTATCCTCTTTAATTATTTAAAGATGATAGTAGTAGTGGTTGAATAATATTTTTCATGTCATTTCTATTTAATTAAAATTGACATTATCCTTTTTAATTATTTAAAGATGATAGTGATGGTGGTTGAATAATATTTTTCATGTCATTTCTATTTAATTAAAATTGGCACTATCCTCTTTAATTATTTAAAGGTGATAGTGGTGGTGGTTGAATAATATTTTTCATGTTATTTCTATTTAATTAAAATTAGCACTATCCTCTTTAATTATTTAAAGATAATAGTGGTGGTGGTTGAATAATATTACTCATGTACTTAAAATTACTTTTATTTATTAAAAATAAAGTTATTAACTAGAGATAAAGTTTACTTAATTATTTTAATTAAACTAATAATCAACTTCACTATTCATAATCAACTTTATTATTCATGACACTATTAATCAACTTTACTATTTATTAATCAATTTTTACTATTTATGATACTATTAGTCAACTTTACTATTTACGATACCATTTATAATTTTACTATTTACGATGCCATTAATTAACTTTATTATTTATCATACTATTAATCAATTTTACTATTTACAATACTATTGATCAATATTACTATTTATGACATTTTTCAAATATCAAAAAAAATAAATTTATGACATTTTCTTGTCATTCATGACTTTCCTGATAATGGTCAACATTTGTTGGCTAAGGTTGTTTGACACTTAATTATAGTCATAAAAAAATTTTGGTATTACAACACTTAAAATTTCAGGTATTACATCAAATACAAACACTCAAGCACTTGTAATGTATTAAGCATTTCAACGATTCAATTATTTAACTTTAAGATCGAAAGGATTTCTTCTTCGACATTCGAACATAGGTTCGAAGTGTTCAATGTAATGCCAAAAGGTTGTTACACATCGGAACCCTGTCTCGAAGTTGATGTCCCACTCAATCATCAAACTAGGGAGTGAAGTCTCACTCAGACTCACAGTCCCATTTTAATTAGAGACCCACCTAGGGCTAGGAATACCCACGATGACACCAGACTTGACTGCAATATACTCATCACTTTGTCGGTACATGTTTCATTCACTTAATTGTCTTAAATTAGTGATTACAAGTATTTTCACAATTTCAGTATCCAATATAGATGACAATGGATATAAATAAATAATTCATCATGCTTATAGTTATATAAGACATATTATTCATTACATTGCATGCATAGCATGGATTCTAAGCTATAATAAACATTCATACAATGTATGGCATGCTATGAATCCACAAAAAGGCAACTAGGTATTCATATGTGGCACATGCATTCCTAGCATGCTTCTACACAATAAATAATGGTAAACACACAATCATGTTTAATATTCAAACCAAAATAACGTTAAAGAGTTTTAGGTAGTCATTCCCACATAATTATTTCGCTCACTTCCTTGTGAACCTTCGCTTCATTACTCCACCTATCAAATAGTCTTCAACCTTTAGTGATTTAATACCATTTTCAGTATTTGTTATAGTTTTAATATTCATGATTTTAAATATAATGACTTTTAAGTCAATGTATGTGTTGTATGCAAAGGAGTGCAAAATAATCATTCCACAATGTCTGTTAGCCTATTAGTACCATGGTTTAGAGACAACATTATAGTGGTTACAATTTTGTGCGCAAAAAGTTTGATAAACAAATGGTTTATCATGTTAGGCGGTACTCCTAGCATTACTGCAGTAACGTGAGGTTGTTCTCGCATGTGTAGGGTACTACCATGTCAGCACGACAACATTCACGAGGTATTCTGAAAAATTGCATCCCTGAGCGTTTTCGTTTCCCTCATGACTAAGATCGTGATATATCTAGCTTAAGATTCAAAGGTAAATATATAGGTGATGGCAGGGTTTTGTACCTCTCTGTTAGTCATTCTCTGTCTATTTGTATCCAAGCTATGCTTATAAGCAGTGCTGATATTATGTTACTCAACAAGGGTTCAAACCACATGTTATAGGTTGTTACAGATCTTAAAACATGAAATAAGGTAGAAAAACATTATACCTTGTAGTCGATTGTTCTTCTTCTATTCATTTTCAAAGAGCATTTACGAATGTCCTATGGTTCTATTACACCCTAAACATTGAATGACTTGTTAGAAATTGTTTCACTTGATTCTCTGCATGATAACACATAATGAGGGATTGGTATAATCATCTAACCATAATCTCTTACCTAGCGACATGCGTTAGCACAGTTTTTACTTTTCTTAAGCGAGATTGTAGCTTGCCAATGTTGTTTTTCTCCCATGAGTGTTCCGTAATAGGAAGACGAAGTATGTGAAACTAATATAGCATGTTGATGGGAAGAAGTAGATGAGAGGCGGTTAGAGTTTCGTTTGTGCGCTTAGAATTTTCTATGAGCATGGCGAG
The DNA here is from genome assembly GCA_030144865.1 of Tinospora cordifolia. Lineage (NCBI taxonomy): Eukaryota > Viridiplantae > Streptophyta > Magnoliopsida > Ranunculales > Menispermaceae > Tinospora > Tinospora cordifolia. Next base: position 13,303 of record JAJIYU010005616.1, read on the forward strand.
CAACTGCAGGGAGGAATGGTGTGAGTAGGGTTCTGCGCACTAATATAAATATAAGCTAGTAGTTCGCAACACACATTCGGCCTTCCATTTCTGGTTTTCAATTGCAAGACCGTTGTTTAGGACCACAGTCTTAACATTGCTACTAATCACAGTACCATTTTCTTACTAATTGGAGATGCAAGATCGCAATCTTCCTCACCCAGGACCATACTCCCATGGGAATGTATCCCTTTTAACACAAGACCATGGTCCAAATTTTGGGGCATGCGATCCTAGTACACCAGTTTTTTTGTTTGATATCTAAAAATTGAGTTATTACAATCTACCCTCTAATGGATTGGAAACTCTAGCATGGGCGCTGACCACTTCACCAGTATTTGCTCATGGGGTGGGGCCTGTATCTGTGACTTTGGTGCCGCCTGTGCCTGCATCTATGACAACGACAATACTTTTCTGATTTGTTCAGTGACCCATCTGGTAATCTCATCCCAAAACTCTAGAGTCAACAAAGCCCCAACCTGAGCCTCAGTCTGGTTAACCTGGGCCCTCCGTCTTGTACTTTGGTCTCATTGGATGCGATAGTCCTATTTGCTTGTCTCTTAGATTCAGCAATAAATCTACAAGTAAAGATCCATTTAGTCGTTATAAATCAATTGAAGAAATCTCATGTATATACTTTGAGCATTTATCTCCGTCGTACTAACATAACTCTAAATTCATGTTTCCAAGTTTACATTCGTTCAATGGCCTATTGGTTTATGCTTTTAAGCCCACAATAAGTGTGTTTCAAAATATCTTTCTCTAGGTACAAGATTTTGGGCTCAAATTTAAATTTCCATGGCATACACATTTCAAGTACATAATCAAGCATTCACACATCTCATCATAACCAGCACGCTAGCATAGAGAAATTCCAAGCTTCCTCCTATACCTCTGGGTTTGAGTGTTCCATACTACTCTTGACCATTGACATAAACTTCCACTTAGAGATCTTATTACACCCAAAAAATTTAGCAAGTGTCATGATGTCCAAGGCTTCCTAAGCTCCACTACACTTGAACAAGTCCAGAATTCATCCATATCCCCAAATTCTTATCTGTCTCATACCACATAAAAACCAAAGATACATGATCCTTTCGATTTCTTGTCCTGACCAAACAAGTGTCTTGTTTCACACGTTATCAGTCTCTAACTTATGCCCTAAAAGCTATACCTAAGGTATTTCCCTAGACCTAAGTATGCAATGTCCTTATTGCCCAACCCCTCCTAGGGTTAGCAGTTCATAGTCTATACTCTACACGCTAGTCCAGTAACTTACTAACTAAGCCACTAATTGATAAACTAATTGAGCTACTTATTGAGCTCTATGTAGCATCTCACTAAACTAGTACCACCTTTGGCCTAAGTCTGGACTTTTACCAGCAGATTATTGACTAAACTCTTTCTTAGTGAACTACTAATTGAGTTCTTCCCAACGAGCTACTTACTGAGCTTTGATACCAATTTCCTAAGATTCTAATACATCTTGTCACCTCCCAAGCACATAGTGTACTTAGTTTGATGTGCCTCATCCAGAATGGTTCTTCTGCTATATCTACTCTCGGGTACATAGATTCTATCTCCAAGTTTGAGAGTACCTTCTGCATCAATTCTGAAATTAGTACACTTGCCTTCTTTGACACCCTCTATCAGTTCTATGATCCATTTATCCCTTTTTTCATCTCTTATCTAGTGTAAGAGATCTGGTTGGCAAGTTACATCATATAAATATACTTGCTTCTCATCTGATGTTAAAACTAAGCTATAGTCACTGATCAGTTGATACATCTGCCCTTTTTCTTCATTATTTTTAGTAAACTTCCTACTGAGTGCATTGACTACCACATTAGCCTTCCCTAGATGGTAATGCAGTTGAAAATCATAATTTTTTCGAAATTCAATCCAGTTCTATTGTCGAAGGTTCAATTCCTTCTAAGTATAAATATATGTCAGGCTCTTATGACCTAAGAATAAATCAAAACACCCCCTATAGAGATAATGCCTCCAAATTTTTTGTGCAAAAACAATTCCCGCTAAGTTTAAATCATGAGCGGGGTAGTTCTGTTCATGGGTCTTGTAACACCCCAATCCTTGAATTCTTTCAATTTTTGGACGTAACCATTGTTTTGATAGTGGAGTTAATCACACAGATGGATTGGGTCGATATTACTTTACAAGTAACTCACACTTGATATTCTATTTCAATTTTCTTACGGCTTAATGCAATTCAAGAGTACTTTACTCAATTTTAGGAATCAAATCAAATAAGGCAATAATATAAAAGATAAAAAAAATCATGAACTTTATTAATTTAAATAAAGTGGAGTACATAACTCAATCTTAAAATAAAAATATTACAGTATATTCAAAACTTGGGCTACATGCCCTTACATTCAAATATAACAACTTTCTAAAAATAAAGAAACTATCACAATTTACAATGTCTTCATACATGTTCAATTTCCTGAAAATAAGAGAGGAAGGTTTTAGCACATAGCCCAGTGGATCCTTTTCAAACAACCAATTTTTTAATTTAGACTAAACACACATCCATAATTCATACACTCATATACATTAGGCGTTTCAAGCAACATTTTGTGTATAGTTGTGATTTAGACTAAAAGAGTTTTTTAGGCCCTTGATGTTCTTAACAAAATACCTTCTTAAAGTGAAAAAGACATTTCTTAGTCAATTTCATTGGACTTAGGGCCTAACTCATATTCCAAGTATTTTGGGACATTACCTATGTGAACTAATCACATGTAAAAAAATATCCATAGTAACCCATATGTTCACTATGATGGTACATGGTTATTAATCATCATCATATCATAATTAATTTCATATTCAAGAATCATAAAATAGGAGAAATAAATTTCATATTATAAACAATCTAAAAATTAAAGCATGAATTACCCAAAAACATGCACCAAACATTAAAATAAACCTAAACATGGTACTAGGCATGGCATGGGTTCATGAATGCTTAAAACGTGCTCATGTACTAAACTGAAATTGAAATCATAAATTAAATTTCTAAAATTGAAACATGAATAATTGCTGAAAATTAAACATGCAATGAACATGGTATTAATCTAAAGAAGAAAAGATGAGGTTTTAAAAATCACTTCCACCTTAATTGCAAGTGTGATGGAAATCCAGCAGAGGTTCCTTACTCCAATGTCTAGCACTCCAAAGATAACTCAAAAAAACTCAATTAAACACCAAAAAACTCAAGAATACTTCAACATCACTCAAGAATTATTAGGGTTTCCAAGAAAAATGTTAGAACAACCTAAGAGGGAAGCGTCAACTCTTGCTTTGGGATGAAGAAAAAGTGTGCACAAGAGGGGTTTAAATAGATTTTCAAGATAGCATTGGGGGATGGTTTTGACAACTTTGACTAGGATTTCCCCAACTGTGATGGCTAGGTTTTTGCACATAACACACATAGAAGAAGGCCAGGGTTTTTGCATAGAGGTTATGATGGGTCTTTCCTTCACATGGCGCCAAGATTAGAGCATTTTGGGGTTAGGAAACTTTCTTGTTTGTGATTTTTGGTTTTCCCTTTGTGTGTAATGGCTAGGGTTTGGTGTGTGACCATGATTCATCATTTAGACACTTCTGATTTGGATTGCTCACATGTGCACACACACACACATGGATTGATTTTTGCATAATAGGGCATGGGTGTACATGATCAAAGTGTTCCACCCTGTGACTTGCACATGTTTAGTGGTGGCCATGTATTTATAGGTCCACAGGAATTTAATAAAAATTCATATCTCATTATTACTAAGAATTAAGACCTTTAGCATATATTTTTTTGTCCATAATAAACTAATGCACATCTCCAAATCATCATTTGACTAAAGTGATCTTCATTTTATTTACTTTCCTAATTTAGACTCCATTGAAGGGTATTAGGCAAATGAAACCCTAATTTTTGGCCAATTGAGTTGATTTTTGGATATGTTGTCTAGTTGATCAGTTCATGTCATCTCATGTCATTTTAGGTCGTTTTGGGTTCCTAAGGGTCACTAAATGAGAATCTTGGTCGTACTAAATTTGCCCCTAAAATGGACCTGATTTCATTTCTCATCCAAATTCAATCAAATGCAATTAAATTGTTTCATTTTATTTCGTACCAGATTACTGGGTAGTACAGATCTTCAATTGACATGAAGCATAAGCTATTACCTTCCCATCTTGCATTAGCGCAACACCCAATCTATTTTGTTAAGCATCTGTGTACAATACATACCTCACATCATGGGCAGGTGTGACCAGGATGGGTGTTGAAGTTAATCTCTTCTTCATTTCTTGAAATGCACGTTCACACTTGTCATCCGAAACAAATCTCTTTCCCTTTCTGGTTAACTTGGTCATTGGTCCAGCCAACTTTAAAAAATCTTGGATGAACCTACGGTAGTATCCAGCCAGACCGAAGAAGCTCCTGATTTCTGTTATAGTCTTAGGCTACTTCCAAGTAGATACCGCTTCTACTTTCTCTGGGTCTACAGATATCCCTTCAGTTGAGACGACATGGTCAAGGAACTTGACCATCTTCATCCAGAACTCACACTTGTTAAACTTTGCATAGAGTTCATTTCTTCTCAGCATCTCTAGAACAATCTTCAAATGTTCCACATGCTCAACCTCTGACCTAGAGTAAATTAGGATGTCATCTACAAATACTATAATGAATTGATCCAAATATTGTTTAAAGACTCTATTCATCAGATCCATGAATACAGTCAGTGCGTTGGTAAAACCAAACGACATCACTGTAAACTTGAAGTGCCCATATCAAGTTCTGAAGGGTGTTTTATGTATGTCAGATTCTCGAATCCTCAATTGATGTTATCTTGAGCTTAGGTAAATCTTGGAGAAATAAGTGGCTCCCTTCAACTGATCAAACAAATCATCTATTATAGACAAAGGGTACCCATTCTTGATCATTACTTGATTTAGCTTCCAATAGTCAACACAAAGCTTCATGAATCCATCATTTTTCTTCAAAAATAGCAATGGAGCTCTCCATGGTGACTCGCTAGGTTTAATAAATTCCTAATCAGTGTGCCATTCTATAAGGCAAAATGGTCGGGATGTAGCTCAATCTTGAATTCTACCTGTCTATATGGTGGTAGTCCAGGTAGATCATTTGGAAATACACCCGCATATTCTAGCACCATAAGTATCTCCTTAATTTCTTTTGGCTTTCCAGCATCCTCTTCTAGCAGCTGTGTGTTCCCCTCTTTTATTTTAAATAGTGCAGCATAGCTACCATAGGACTTTTTGGTAATCTTTGCATGTCCTCATTTATCCTAAACACATCTCCCGAAGGTAACGTCACGATCACCCTCCATGTCTGACAGTCTATCTTGGCTTGGTATAAGGTCAACGAATCCATATCCAGTACAACATCATACGCATGAAAAAGAAGTGCATAGAGATTAGTTGAAATCAACTTTTTTCCAAATCTAAAGTCACATTTACAATATCTCATAGAGTTCATTGTGGTCCCTATAGGTGCACCTACATGTAATGTCCTTGGCAATGGATTTGTCACCAATTGTAGTTTATCAACTAGGCGTTTAGAAATAAAAGACTTAGGAGCACCCGAGTCAAACAAGACGTTCACAACAACATTAAACAAAAGAAATGTACCTTCCACTATAGGTACAAGATCAGTCCGGGCATCAACAGCATAAAGTCGGGCCTAGTTCTGTCCTCGACCTTGATTTTGATTTTGCCCCTGATTCTGCTATGGCTGCTTGCTTCGCTGTGGACGACCATCATGTCCACGAACCTGCTATTGCTGAGGAGGGACTGGAGTTTTGTTAGGACAATTCTTGGCAATATGTCCTCTTTGCTTACTGCATCTGCTCATCCCTAACATGATCGTCTGTGCCTGCAAGTTCTATGGCCTGTTATGATTTTGCACCTAATTTAGGTGCTCGATATGCATCCTGTCCATTTTGCCTCTTCTATGAGACTCCTGCCGCTTGCTCTGGCTATGACCTTTTTGTCTATTTCTCAAAGCTTGTTCATAATCGAGATCTCGCTCAATTAGTTACGCCCTTTCCACCATTTCCTTAAGAGTTGTCAATATCAAAGGATGTATTATTTTCCATATTTCTACCTTCAGTCCTGCAGCAAACCTGTCCACCTTGGACTGCTTATCCCTTATCAGCGTTGGGGCAAATCTAGATAGCTTAATGAATTTTTGTCCATACTTAGCAGCTATCATAGTCTTCTGTGTTAATCGAATGAACTCTGACTATCGTTGTTTCATCTTTGCCATGGAGAGCAAGTTCGAATAAAACAGAGTCTTAAACTACTCTCATGTCATAGAGGATACATCTGTAGCAGGATCATTCATAACCATCTCCTACCAATGGTAGGCTGATCCAACAAATTGTTGCACTGCTAATGTGAAGCTCCTGCCACTTGCTCCGGCTGGGACCTTTTTTGGTTTATTTCTCCAAGCTTGTTTATACTCGAGATCTCATTCGATTAGTTGCACCCATTCCACCATTTCCTAAAGAGTTTTCAATCTTGGACGATGTATTATTTTTCATATTTCTACCTTCAATCCTTCGGCAAACCTGTCCGCCTTGGACTACTTATCCCTTATCAGCTATGAGGTATCTAGATAGTTCAGTGAATTTTTTGTTTGTACTCAACAACTGTCATAATCTTCTATGTTAGTCGAATGAACTCTAACTGCAACTATTTCGTCCTTGCCATGGAGAATTGAATAAAACAGAGTCTTAAACTGCTCCCATGACTTAGAAGACACATCCATAGCAGGATCATTCATAACCATCTCCCACCAATGGTAAGCTAGTCCAACAAACTGGTGCCCTACTAATGTAACTCTCCTGGGGATAGTTGCCCCTAAGGCATTTAAGTGTTTGTTCATCTCAATTAACTACTTATTAGTAGCCAAGTGATCATTCATACCCTCAAAAGTATTGGGTCGCAGTGTCTGAAATTCCATCAACAGGTTCTTTTACTCTATGTCATCCACAATTGGTTGGTCCAGCTTCACTGGACGATAAGGCAAAGGAGCCTAATGAACTTGGGGTTGAGGCCATGCTTATGGTTGTGGTTGCAGTTGTACCGGTGGCTGGTTTTGAACTTGTGGTAGGTTCTTCATGACCTGTTTACCACTTGTCGAGCAAATTTAGCTAATATATCTATAGTTACCACTATCCCAGCTAAAGCTTCTACTGCTAGTAGTCCATTTTTCTTTTACCTTGACTCATCAGTATTTTCATCTCTCGTGTCGTTACCCCTTGTTCTTGCCATTATTTACAAGCCAAAAGTCATTTTAATATCCATTAGTTCAATGTGATATCAGTAAGAGAAATTTCAATACTCAAAGAGAATCATAACTTTATCTCAATCCAATCTAGATTACACAAACCCCTTTTCCCCAAGGTTTGGATACTAAAAGCTTTTGCAACTTGTGATTATTGACATCCCTTTTATATCTATCTTTAATTGTTCATTCTATTGTCAAAGTCATTTTCTCGTAATGTTCATGTTATCATGACTCTATATTCAGTTTCTAAGTTCTTGGTTGGTTCTGTGGCCTATTGGTTTATGCTTCTAAGTCTAAAATTTTAGGTTTTCTAGTCCCCATGTTTGTTTTGGGTACAAGATTTTTGGTCTCATATAACAGTGTTCAAAATCATAATACTAAAGAGCATGCAAGTAACCATTCAATCAACACAAAATTCACGCTAACATAGAGAGATTTCCAAGCTTCCATTTATGCATCCGAGTTCAAGTATCTCATACCACTCTGGCCTGGCGGTAGGCTTCCATTCAAAAACCTCTGTACACCCAAAATTTCACAAATGTCTCAATGAGTAATGTCTCCCAACCCATTATACTTAATCGTCCTATACTAGCTAAGCATAGAGAAACAAGCTCTTCTAGAATTACTGACCATTCACCAGCCATGGCTATCAATCTCCAAGTCCAGGATTCTTCCATATCCCTAATTCCTACGCATCCCATACAGGTAGAAACTAGAAGTATAGGATCATCCCGATCTTGTATCCTGACTAAACAAGTGTTTTGTTATTCACATATTTCAGTCTATTACTTATGTCCTAATGATTTTTACTTATGATCCACTCTGCCTTCTTGAAAACACCCAAGTTTCTACCTATGGTCTCTTTTCCTAAACCTAAGGTCCCAATACTTGACTGAGTGGTTCCTCTGTTGAACCAACAACCATCATCAATTCCAACTACCACTATTGGAATCTGAATACACATCTAGCTTAGCACTCTATAGTCTAAGCTTTCATCTCACCCATGGCATCTACTGCCTAGGCTCTGATACCAACTTTGTAACACCCCAATTCTCTAGTCCTTTTTTGTCACATTGAGTCATGCATGGAGAGACATGCTTACAAATCATTAAATCTACTATTGAGACACTACACGTGTCGACCGCCGAGAACCAGCATGTTACTATTTGCACATTCAAATCTCATTAAACACATTCTGGACATATCAGAACTCATCTAAATCACTCAAGAACTCTTGGACGTACCAAGGCATGACCCATTTAAAGTAACTAAGATAATAAGATAAATAAATCATTAACTTCAACATTTAAGACTTT
>JAJIYU010005617.1:0-22027 GCA_030144865.1 Tinospora cordifolia
TTTCCTTTACACATATACTTCTCTATGTATATTACCATCATACTAAACAAAATATTATTTTCATGAGTGCATCTAATTAATACTTTATACACATACTTTTCTATATTAATACCCTTCTAAAAATGTTATTTTCTTATTCAAATAAAGAAGCATATATTTACCCAACAATTCTATATGTCTAATATTAATCAATGTATATTCCTTTATATTTCTATGCTAACTAATTAATTGCATACCAATGACAAATATACATATATATATATACGTATATATGTTTTAAACTCAAATTTCGGTTATTACGTCACTAAAATTTCAGGTATTCCAATTATTACGTCACTAAAATTTCAGGTATTATAGTATATGTAAAGAATACCCATAGCATCACTTAGATTACTGTGATAGAACGTGGTTCATAAACTCAAAGTCTTAGACTTAATTTTCACATATTCATAAATCTAAAATCAGAATAATAAAATTAAGAATAAAACATTTTTAAAGCATGAAAACAATACATAGCATGCTTTATAATTCAAATCAAATCTAAGCATGGAAACTAGGCATGACATGGTATCATGAATACTCAAAACATGCACACATGATAAACTAAATTTAAATCATTGATTAAACATGTTGAAAACTGAAATTAAACATGCCAAACTGAAAATAAAAGATACATAGACATGCTAGAAACTCAAACTAGCAAAGTAGAAGTGTAGGAAATCTCATCCACCTTAAGAAGTGTTTTCTAAAAAATTTAGCAGAAGTTCCTTTCTTTTATGCACTTAAGAACAACCAACAACTTCAAGAATGTAAAAGTAATCTAAAATCCTAACTTCTCACTAAAAATCACTCAAGAACACAAGAGAGGGAGAAGGTTTTGCCAAGAAGAGGGCCACAGAAAATCAAAAGGAACTAGTATGCTCTTATTTTGGAACAGAATGAGTGCATTAGGGGGGTTTGTATAAATTTTCAAAGCAAAAGGGGGCACGTTTTGGGCATCTTGGATTAGGGTTTCCTCACAAGGTTGCGGCTAGGTTTGGCACACAACCCCATAAGGGGACAGCTAGGGTTTTTGCAAGAAGGTTATGATGGATTTTCCCTTAGTTGGCGCCACGATTAGAGCATCTTCTTGTTTAAGTAACTTTCTCATTTCTGATTTTTGGTTTCTTCTTTGTTTGTGATGGCTAAGGTTCCTCTTGTGAGCATAATCAAACTTTGAAAACTTCTATTTGGGTTGTTCATATGTGTGCACACACACACACAAGGGTTAGTTTGGGGTGTATGGAATATGATCATTTGTGGGTGTACATGAGATCAATTTTTTTATTGTTTCTAAAGTCCCTAAGACGTCTCATGGGCATACATGATCATTTACTTGGCACATAGAATCATTCCTTATGTAGAAGTCCCATGAAATTGGGTAGGGTGTGGTACACATGATCACCCATGATCATGTCATGCTTACATTATCACCCATGCACTTTTGGGTTCACATAAATTTAATAAAAATTCATATTTCATAATTGGCTAGGAATTATGGCCTTTATCATTTTTGAGTTCACGTGAAAATAATAAAAATTTCAAACTATTATTTTGCTAGGTTATCCAAATTGTCTTTCCTTATTTAAAATCCACTGAAAGGTCTTAAGTAAATGAAACCCTAATTTTGAGCAAATGAAATGATTTTCTGATATATTGCCCAATTGATCAGTTTATCTCATGTCATTTCATTTAAGGTCGCTTTGGGCCCTTAAGGTTCACTAAATGAAGGTTTTCATCCTACTAAATTTATCACTGAAACGAACCCGGTCTCATTTCTCACCCAATTGGAAATTCATTGTTTCATTTCATTTACAACAGAAATTTTCAAGGTATTACATAATCATACTTGTCATGCTTAGATCTTATATGCTTAGGTTTGCATGAATAAAGATGTATGTTACGTGTTACCATGATCCATGCTATGTGTTACTATGCTCACATGCTAAATTTAATTATGTTAGTTTATTATTCCCGATTGTTATATTTAATGAAAGATTAATTAAGATTATAAGCACGTGCCAGTGTAGTCTCCTATGGGGGATTGATGTGGGTGTTCTTAAGATTGGATTTATGGGTTTATCTCTAGTTCACATGGGTAAAAGTTGCAAAATACTCAAATAATGGGTAAAGCCCTAAATCCATTGAAAATTAGAATAAAAGAGTGTCATTTCTTTCTTTGATATGAGTTTTGATAAGGACATCGAGGTTGACCCCTTTCGTTCTTAACTATAACTATTAAACAAGAAATTAATAGAATCACGTAATATTTGAAAGTATCTGACGTGTATGTCTTGTTTGTTGAAATAATGAATTAAACATTTAGAATGATTCACTGAGCTTTGTACTCACCCTTCCTTTTCTAACTTTTCAGGAAATTGATAAGCAGAGACAGCATGAAAGCCCCATAGATATTATTTTATTTAGAATATTTTTTTAGAAATTTTATTTAATTGTAGGGCATATTGGCCCAAATTTTGTTATTTGAGATTAATTTTGTTGTAATAGACACAAAGGCTATGTACCTTTGAATTTTAGAAATGATTAATGATATGGAATTATTTTATTCAAATGTTTCTAAAATGTTATTTTTCTAAATTATTACATGTTTAAGGTTTTGTACTTCTTATGTTTCAATTAATGAGATCAAATGTTTATTAAGATCACTTGTTGTTTTATTAAGGAATGTTTATGAAATAATGATACTCAAGAAATTCTAGAGATTTGGGACTGAAGTGGAAAGAATAAAAAATAAAAATAATGTGACACTAGCCCACTAGCAGAGTGGTGAAGTCCACGTTCTCGAAAAAGAAAGAATTCGAGGGAGGCAGGGTGTTACAAAGGTGGTATTAGAAACTAGGCTGTAGATGCCTTGGGCATATTTAGAAAGAGTTGACTCAATCAGGTAAAACCTTTATTATGAGTTAAATTTAGAATGCCCTACCTTTTATTTTGAAGTTGAAAACTATTTTGGAAAGTTCTTTTTCAAAAAGGAAACATACGTTTCCAAAAGTTTTATTTGGAAACAAAGATTATAAGTTGAGTTGATAGTGGGTAAGCTAGTCCCGAGTAAAGCTAAACATTGAAAGTGAAATGGGTTATCCCATTCAAAAAAGCACAGTTATTTAAGTAGACATCGATCTCCCCACCTGATCTAAAGGTTGTCCCACCAGCTCATACAAGTAGTCAGAGTTGAATAATACAATTATTTTCCTACAATAAAATTAGAATGTGGCAATTAAGGGCAAAGGAAAATACTAAAGTACACAGATAATACCAGAAGTGGTAGTGGAACTAGATGAGGGTTGAACCTTTCAACCAAAAATTGAAACACTAGGTCTAGGAAAGAAACCTTAGGTAAAAACTTAGGTGTTGCCAAGGGTGGCACAGTGGATCATAAATGAAAACATTTAGGATATAGGTTAGAAATTGAAAACGTGCAAAAACAAAATACTTGATTAGTCAAGACATGAAATCGAGAAGATCTCGTATCTCTAGTTTCTATGTGGTATGGGACACATAGGAATTTAGGGGTATGGAGGAATCCTGGACTCAAAAAGTAACGGGCCATGTTTGGTGAATAATCAATAACTTTGGAAGTGCTTGTTTCTCTATGCTTGGCTAGTATAGGATGGTTAAGTATAGTGGGGCTTAAGAAACCTTAGTTGTCGAGACATTTGCAAAATCTTTGAAATTTTGCAAAGGGCAGGGGTGATATGGGACGCTCGAACTCAAAAGCACAAATAGAAACTTGAAATTTTGCTATGCTAGCATGAATTTGCATGAATAAATGTTTGAACTTGAATGCATGCTATGCTTGTTTAAATTTATGAGAATATCACATGTTTTCTATTATGAGACCAAATCTTGTACCCAACAACATTAGAGGGCCTTGAAACCCTCAAATAGAACTTAGAAGAATGAACTACTATGCCACTGAAAGAGACATGAATCTAGGGTCATGATAGTAAATGAAAAGCTTAGGGAAATGAACTCGATGAATGAATATCGACAGGATAACTATTTTCTCAAGTCTAGAAAAAGATGTGTATCTTGGGAATAAGGGAAGATGGGTTGTGTACCCAAGATTATAATTCTCTTAACTCTTACGTTGTGATACTTTATCAAGTACTAAAATGGCTTTTGCTTGTAGATAATAGCTAGATTTACGAGATATGCGACTAGAGCTGCTACATCTGATGAGATTGAACCACGAGAATAGGAAGCACAGACTGGTATGGCTGAGACTCAAATGAAGAATATGATGAATGACATCATCAGGGGGGTCATAGAGAAAAATTATGAGGGCATTATCTTGGATAATACCATAGGCGGTGGCACAACCATAGATACAAGAACAAATTCCGGTGCAACAGCTAGTACTAGTGCTTGAGGTCCTAGTTCGTCAAAGGGCACATGAGGATATGGAAGACAATAAACAAAAGGATATGTTGATGGAGTTACAAAAACTTCACCCCTCTCAATTTGATGGAACTTCGAACTGTATGACAGCTGACCTCTAGTATAGGAGTTGGATGAACGCCTGGAAGTGTTAAGGGCAACGGGCCACCGTAGAGTGACGCTGGCTACCCATAAGTTCAAGGAATCAGCTAAAAGTTGGTGGCGGATGCTAAAGGTAGATCCAAACACTAATGCCAGAGAGATGAATTGGGAGGAATTCAAAGTGTTCTATGAGAACTTCTACCTAGAAGCTATGCTAAGAAAGATGCAGTCGGATTTTGTTAAGCTAAACCAGAAAGACATGACGATGGCCAAATATGAGATGAAATTTACTAAACTATCCAAATTTTCACCTGAGCTGATCCAAGAGGAGAAAATGAAGGCCAACCGATTTGCACAAGATCGAGATTCGAAAGGTGATAATGCCACTGGGCCTAAAGACATACAGAGATGTCTTAGAAAGGGCATTAATATTGGAGCAGGAACTCAATCTTGAATAGAGATTGAGGCATAGAAATAAGAGGCTAGGACATAACAAAGACTACCAAGGAGCTCAGAAAAAGCAAAACAAGAATGGTGGGAAGGCACCTCAGACTCAGTAACAAGTGCAATCTAAGGAGGAACTAAAAAACAAGCAAAGTGACTAGGATTGTGCTACCTGTGCAGGCAAAGAAGTCACATAGCTAGGAATTATCCTACTGCACCAGCTTAGGTTCCTCAATAGCCACAAAATAATCAAGGAGGAAGACAGAATGGTCGTCTTCAGGGCAGACAATAGCAATAAAATGCTAACCATGGTCGTAGTCAAAATCAAGCCAAAGTGTTCATTGTTGCTAATGTTCAAGAAGATCAAGTCCCTGTTGTGGAAGGTACATTCCTGTTATTTAGTGTTGTTATGAAATTGTTGTTTGATTCTGGTGCTACAACATCTTTTGTTGCCAAGAAACTAGCAAATAGGTTGCAACTAATAACAAAAACCTTGCCCATGACTTTAACTATATCAACACCCCTAAGGACCATTGTTACCTCAAAAAGAATGTGTAGTTGTGACCTAAGGTTTGGTGATAATCTAATCTCAGTATAGCTCTGTATACTACCATTTTTTGTATATGATGTGATCTTGGGGATGAACTAGTTAAACCAATATTAGGCATAGATAGATTGCCCTAATAGGCGAGTAACCATAACATTACCTTCGAAGGAAACCTATAGAATCAACCGCGATATGCAGAGATTACCTAAAAGCCCAATGATAGTCATGTTGAATTGCTTGAGGTAGAAAGATGAGTTCAAGAAACTCTCTGAAGAGGACCATGTAGAGCAAAAAGGAATCCAGGACTTAGAAGTGGTTAGGGAATATGAAGAGGTGTTCCTAGATAACTTACTCAGACTACCACCTACTAGAGAAGTAAAATTCAAGATTGAACTTCACCCAGAACCAACCCCATAGCTATACCTTCCTATCGGATGGCACTAGTAGAGTTGATCAAGTTAAAAACTCAGCTAGACAAGCTCTGAGACAAAGGATTCATCAGGCCAAGTAAATCACCATAGGGAGCCCCAGTGTTGTTCGTGAAGAAGATGGATGGGTCTATGAGACTATGTGTTGACTATCGAAAACTGAACCAGGCAATAGTAAAGAACAAGTACCCCCTACCAAAGATTGATGATCTATTCAATCAACTAAGACGAGCCACTTATTTCTCAAATATTGAACTTAGGTCAATTGAGAATCTCAGAGTCAGACATACACAAGATTGCCTTCAGGACACGGCATGGACACTTTGAGTTCACAGTGTTGCCCTTTGGTCTGATTAATGTCCCAACAGCTTTCATGGATTTGATGAACCGAGTGTTTAGACAATACTGCATCCAGTTTGTGGTGGTATTCATAGATGACATCTTGATCTGCTCTAAATTAGAAGTTGAGCACTTAGAACACTTGAAGATTATGTTAGAGACCCTTAAAAGAAACTAGTTGTATGCCAAGTTCAGCAAGTGTGAGTTCTAGAGGAAGATAGTCAAATTTTTTTGCCATGTAGTATTCAGTAGAAAGCATATTTGAATATTCGGAGAAGGTAGTAGTTGTCATGGACTGGAAACAATCAAAGACAGTTACATAAATCAAGAGTTTCTTAGGCCTAGCTAGATATTACCAAAGATTCATCCAAGATTTCTCTAAATTGGTCGAACCCATGAGTAAGCTAACCAAAAAGGGAGTCAAGTTCAATTGGGATGAGAAGTGTCAACAATCATTCCAAGAATTGAAGAGGAGATTGACGACAGCTCCTATCTTAATCACTCCTACCTATGGTGTTGCATATGTTCTATGTACGAATGCTTCACAGAACAAATTGGGTGCAGTCTTGATGCAAGATGGAAAGGTTGTTTCATATGCTTCAAGACAACTAAATATCCATGAATACAACTACCTGACCCATGACTTGAAGCTAGTAGCCATCGTATTTGCACTAAAGATCTGGAGACATTACCTAGATGGTAAGAAGTTTGATCTATTTTAAGACCACAAGAGTTTGAAGTGCATCTACACCCAAAAGGAATCGAACCTCAGGTAGCAAAAACGGATGGGGCTCCTTAAATACTATGACTTCTAACTATACTACCATCCAGGGAAGGCCAAAGTGGTGGTCAATGCCTTGAGTAGGAAGTTCAACAAACAAGAGGAGGAAAAGGGTCAGACGTACCAGTTGATTGAAGACTTTAACTTAGGGGTGACATCAAACAAGAAACAAGCGTATTTGTACAACATAACTTGATCAGATTAGGGATGAACAAGGGCAAGACAAGTGGCTCACAAGCCTGATAGAAGGAGTTGAACAAGATAAACATACTGACTTGAGGTTAGATGCTGAGAATACCCTAAGACTTGGAGATAGAATTTGTGTGCCTTAGAATGGACAAAGTAAGCAATCCATATTAGATGACGCCCATCTGACTAAGTACACGATGCATCCAGGCGGTGACAAAATGTATCAAAACCTTAGAAAAACCTATTAGTGGAGAGGAATGAAGAAAGATGTGGCTAAGTATGTCTCCAAGTGCTTAACTTGTCAATAGGTGAAGGCAAAACACCAAAAACCCTCTAGGATGTTACAACCACTCTTTGTCCCTAAATGGAAGTGGGATAACATCGCCATGGACTTTGTCAGTAGATTACCTCAGAACTAGAAATGAGAAGATACTATATAGGTGATTGTGGATCGTCTCACTAAAATGGCTCATTTTCTGCTAATTAGATCCACGAACCAAGTCAGTAAGTTGGGAGAACTTTATGTAAAGGAAATAGTAAGACTTCATGGTGTACCTAAGGCCATAGTATCTGACAGAAACTCTTGATTCACATCACAATTCTAGTAGATTCTACAAGGCACCGGACTCATCATGAGCACTGCTTTTCATTCTCAAACTAATGGTCAGTTTGAGAGAGTCATTTAGACACTAGAAGATATATTGAGGTCTTGTGTCATTGATTTCAAGGGAAATTGGAGTAAGTACCTACACTTGGCAGAGTTTGCCTATAATAATAATTATCACTCAAGCATAAAGATGGTACCATATGAAGCTCTCTATGGGAGGCCCTACAGCTCACCAACCTATTGTGCTGAACTTGAAGACCATGTCCTTACTAGGCCAGACGTGGTAGAAGAGATGAATAACCAAGTCAAACAGATACAAAAGAGATTGGCCACAACATAAAGTAGACAAAAGAGTTATGTAAACAATAGGAGGAGACCCCTTGAATTTCAAGCAGGTGATATGGTGTTTTTGAGGACAAGCCCTCAGAAAAGGAGTAAGAGATTTGGATATAAAAAGAAACTATCGCCGAGATTCATTGGTCCGTTTGAGATACTTAGGAGAATTGGAGAATGTGCCTGCGAGTTTGACTTACCAAATAGAATGTTCTCAGTACACAATGCGTTCCATGTGTCGATGCTGAGAAAGTATAAACCCGATCCCTCACACATATTCCAATGGGAGGAAGCGAACATCCAAGATGATGCCACTTATAAAGAAGCGGCAGTTGGGATCCTCGACCACAAAGTCCAAAGCCTGATAACGAAGGACATTCCCTTGGTCAAGGTTCTTTGAAAATATCACGGAATAGAAAAAGCCACTTAGGAGCTGTAAAACGATATGATGGCTAAGTACCCAGACTTTTTCGCTCAAAGTACCTGACAAAATGATACTTGAGTGAATTAGTACAAATTTCGAGAATAAAATTTCTTTTAAGGGGATAGGTTGTAATACCCTGAAAAATTTGGAAATAATTCAATAAATGAGTTTGAATATATATATATATATATATATATAATGCTAGAAAATACATTGGACATTTTCACATGTATATATGTATTGAAATCACAAGAATTAGCAGGTTGTTAAATTATAGTTTGTAAAAAAAATTAGCAAGTTTCACTTTGTTTTAATGTATAGAAATATAAGAAATTGAAAATGAAAGGGAAAATAAAAGGAAATGGGCATAGAGACGAACCAAAAACATGAAAGCCCAAGACCACAGTCCTCATAGTGGAGACCACAATATTGCAACACCAAGACACACCCAAAATCGCAGTCCTCAAGGTGCAGGCCATGGTCTTGCCTCAAGAAGACAAGAAGAACCACAAGACCGCAATCCTACATATGGTGACTACGGTCTTGTGACAAAAATCCATACCGTGGTCCCCACTACAGTTACACGATGAAAAATTAAAATTGTGTCGAAGAACGAATTGGAAAGTGCCCCAAAACCCTAATTGCTATTTTTTATGCACAAAAAAGAGAAGAATTGGCAAGTTTTTGTGTTGGAAACACCCAAACTTGCTAATTCTTAATCACTGAAACTTTATATAAACACCCCTACGCTCCCATTCTTTTCATTCTAGTAAACACTCACAAGTCCTTCTTGCTCTCTTTGCCTCTCTCTTGGCATTCCTTTTCTTTTTTGAGCTATTCTAAATAGTAGTTGGTGTATAAGTAACAAAGTGCTGCACAAATTTTGTACAAGCAATTAAGGTGATCTGAAAGAGATTTAACTAAAGCTTCAGAGGAGCAAAACTAAGGAGGTAGAAGTGATTTATGAGTTTTAATTTATCATTTTGATTTTAATAAGATATTCATGTGTGATTACGCTTGAATATGCATGCTTTATTTGAAATAATCATACTTGTCATGCTTAGATCTCACATGTTTAGGTTTGCATGAATAAGATGTTTGTTATGTGCTATCATAATCAATGCTATGTGTAACTATGCTCACATGCTGAATCTAATTATGTTAGTTTATTATTCCTAATTGTTATATTCCTAACTATTCATGATAGTTAATTAAGATTATAAGCATGTACCAGCGCAATGTCCCATGGGGGATTGTTGTAGGTGTTCTTAAGATTAAAACTATGAGTTTGTCTCAAGTTCACATGGGTAAAAGTCTCAAAATACCCAGATAATGGGTAAGGCACTAAATCCATTGGAAAATTGATTTAAAAGAGTGTCATTTCCTTCTTTGATATGAGTTTTGATAAAAACAACGAGGTTGAACCCTTTTGGTCTTAACTACAGCTATTACACAAGAAATTGATTGAATCACGTAATGTTTAAAAGTGTCTAATGTGTGTGTCTTATTTATTGAAATAATGAATTAAATTTTTTAGAATAATGCACTAGGCTTTATGCTCTTCATTCATTTTTTTCTAACTTTTTGGGAAATTGATAATAGAGATAGCATGATAGCTACATAGGCATTATTTTACTTAAAATATTTCTTTAAAAATTTTATTTAATTATAGGACGTGTTGGCCCAAATTTTATTATTTGAGATTGATTCTGTTATAATAGACTTAAAGGCTATATATCTTTGAATTTTGAAAAAGATTAATGATATGAAATTATTTTAGGATATGTTGGCCCAAATCACTGATCGATAGACACAAAGGCTATGTAGGACATGTTGGCCCAAATCAATGGCTAATAAAATTATATATCATAACAGTATTTGCTATTTGACTCAATTGGGTCTATCCCTGTATGGTGTGGATTAAAGATAAAATGACACATGACACTCAAGAAGGGTTACATTAATTTGTAAAATTTTAGAATCTTAGCTCTAATTTGAGAAAAAAATTGAATCTTAATCTTTAAAATTTCCTTTTATGTAGTTATAGTACCTGTTATGACTATATATATACACCCATGTATTAACAAGTCTACCTTTCAATTAAATTAAAAAATAATTTGAGATTTGTCACGTAAACACATGAGTGTGAAAAAAGACAAAAAAAAAAAAAAAGGGACAAAGCAACAAACGTCAATAAATGACATACAGCCAAAAGATAGCATAGATTAATATGAACATTAAATAGGGGTTAAGGTGCACAAGGTCGGAAGCGGAAAAAGTTGATTACTGAGGAAGGCCCCATGACCTGATACATCCACTTCTCCGTTTGGACAATGACTTGTACGCAAATATATAAATATGTACGCAGTGTGTATCCATTGCTGCTTGCAGGTTGTTGGTGGCTGCGCTTCTTGGTGACCTAACAGATATGCGTACGACTGCCATGAATACTTAATAGTAGTGTTTGAATGACCTACTTTTTCACATCCACATCTACATGACTACATCATATTAATTAGTCATCATACCGACAAAATTTAAGTTTTTTTTTACACGTATTTATTTATTTTTTTGCAGGAGGTAACAAGCTTACCTCCACGACGTCATGCGAGCGTGAGAATTTTCACTAAGTTTTAGTAAAAAAACATCTTCAATAAAAAACATAAAAAATAGATTACATTAATTAATTAAAAAAATATCATATAATCAAGACACTTAATAACAATTAGACCATAAATTAATATTTTAATATTTTAATAACAATTAGACACTTAATACTATCATAAACTGCTCCTATTTTTTTAATGAGATGGCAACATTTTCTTACAAAAATTTAAATGCAAAATAGTTAGTTTCTTTATCTATTTTGTTATCTATCAAAATGTGCAGAAATAAACATTGTAAAGCATACTTTAATCTCTAAGCTAATAACACAATCACTCAACCATAGATTGATTGATTATAGAACAAATATACCATGTGCTTATATAGTTGAACAATGAAATTTTTAGAGAGGGCTCCTAGACCTACAATTTTAATCTGAATAAATAAATTAGAGGTTTCAATCACACAATCAGTTCATTTTACTCTTGGGGGTTGTTGGGTTTGGGGATTAAAATATGATATGATAATTTTTTTTTATCTTAATCTAATGTTTGAGAATATATAGAATTTGATAAAAAAAAAATTGTGGCTCATTTAATTATTCCATGATGGTGGAATTGAGTTATTTCACCCAAAAAAGAAAAAAAATAACTTCTATTTGTTTATTTCTTTTTTTTTATATTCAATCATATCTCACATTATCTTATTCTATTAAAATAATTTTATCTTATTCTGTGCAGCTAACAGACCCTTAATCTAAAAATTAAATATTTATTTAGATAACATTTTTCAAGGAAAAAAAAAAGTGTATGATCATTTTACTCCTGACACACCAATCAAATATGGCTAATAAGTACAAAATCCAATACATGGATGTGATAAAGATCAACAAATCAAACTCATGAAAAATCATTGAGTGCGGGACATAACAGTTAAATGAAAGGACGATGCAGTAGGTACAACATCACTCAATAACTTGCATTGCCATTAATCGATCAAAGGAAATATATAACTGCTCGTCAGTCAACATCTCACCATGATAAAAAGACTAATCAGTAAGAAACTGAAATTCCTTATGCTTAAGCACATGGATTTCGATGATCGTTCAAGCCCATTATTTATAGATCACTTAGTTCATGGAATTATTTATAGATTTACTGTTGGCATATTTTAACTTTTCCAAAATTATTTTTTAATAATATTTGTTTGGAGAATAAATCACTAACCTATAACCAACCCTCACCCATCATGCAAATGCTAACTAATTAAATAATGAGCCGATCAGTGTTATGATTTAAGAACAATGAATTTTGCTCAACTAAGCTTGCAAAGCGATTGATATAAAATACTTTATCATCCAACTCTCAGTATTTAAAGATTTTTTGTAATTGGTAAATACACATATTTTCAAATGTTCTGATGAGTTTTCAAATGTTCTTATGAGTTGTTGGTTGGCAACCCGAAGAATCCCATACTAAATAAGTTGGCACTTAAAGTTATTCACTATAATTTATGTTGTAAATTCAAAGAATCACAAAATAAATAATTAAATCAAGTAATTAACTTGCGGGTAAAGTGCGTGGAGAATTGTTCTTCTTGGTTTATAAATATGCTTTATTCTACAATGGGACAATTCCATAGAATTTGAGTTCAAATAATTTAGTAGTCGTCATCCTTTCTATTTGAAGTTGCGAAAAAAAAGGATTCAAAAGTTAGAAATATGAGAAATACAACAGTTATGCAATTGAAAGAATGGTTTGTTTTTAGTTGTATTTCTCAGCTGTTTTAGTTTTTGATATTCCTTTTAAAGATGCCCCTTGTTCCAAAGTAATGTGCTAGCAAAATTGAGAGACCTAAAGGGTTGTTTAAAAAAAAATTCAAAAAAAAAAGAAGAAAAAACTACACGGCTATTGATTAAATTGATCGACTTATATGCATCCAAATATGTTATTTTCTTTTCACTGATGAAGAAAATACAAATGCTTTAACAATTAATAGGTCGAATGGTTGCGCGTCTATTTTTATCAATCAATATGTTTGCTCTTGCATATTTAAATACCTATGAAATATAATCCTCCAATTAGCGTACGTTTGTTAATTTTTATGGCAATATAGATAATGTAGTTTGGTGTTTTATGTACATTATACGATGGATAAGTTACTATGAAAAATTATTTGATCCACCGGTGAGATATGTGGTCGCTTGACCATTCAAGATCCCACAATAATAAAAAGATCGATAGGTATCAAAGGGAATCAATCTTTCACTACTTCTCAATGCTTATATATATATATGCTTAGCTGATTAATTAGTTCATTAGCATTAATCTGATCCCTTAGTTTTTGAATTGTCTATAGATGAGAAATATAACCGATTTGCAATTGAAGAAAAAAAGTTTTGTTTTTAGTTGTCTTTCTCCTCGCTTTCAATTTTTTAATTCAAAAGTAGATTTCAATTTCTAGTGTTAAAATATATTCATTTTATTATATAAAATAAAAGTGTTATGAAAATAAAGAATCAATACAAAGAAATAACAAAAAGAAAAAAAAAAAAAAGAAGAAATGCTTGAAGGAAGAAATATAGAAATAGGGAAGAAATTTTCTATTGCTTTGGATAATCTTTATAATATTACATGAACCCCTATTTATAGGGTGAAAATATATTATGAATAAACATAAGTACATTTATATATTAATACACGTATGTATGGCATTCAATAATGTGAAACATGAACATTTTTAATCTATATATTCATAACATGAGAAAATGTACATAAACATCCACATTGCTTAAAATATTTACAACAAAAATAATTTTTTTGGGGGAATAAATCATTGCCCTGTAACCAACCCCTCCGATTCTACAAACACTTGACAATAAATCGATTGGTGTAATATTTAACCAATGGTAAAAATTGTAACCTCTTAATATATAGAGCGATAGGTTAAATATTTTACCGTGTGGCTTTCAATTTTTAGTGATTTTTCGAATTGGTAAAACATGAATATATGCATATGTTGGCATAAGTTGTTAGTTGGGAATTTAAAGAATCTCATACTAAATACATCTAAAATGTGTATATATTTTTCACTCCCCATGAACATCTTGTGAAAAAGTGTATGATGATGAGCATTATTGAAAAATGTGCGCCAGTACTTTTTGGTGCTGTAATAAATATGGTAGATGAGTAATTTATAACATTGTGTCACCCTAAAAGATTTTTGACAACTCCCCCAATTGGGTTAGAACCATTTTTTAAGAATTACATAAAATTCTTAAGTAACTTTGAATGTTACTGTAGAAGATACGACCAAACACATTAAAAGAAATCGATAATGAGTAACATGATATCGAAAACCTCCCTTAATTGGTAGTGGAGCAAGATCCCAAATATCAAAATAAATTAAATCAAAAGGAGTGGACGAAAATGAACTAATTTTAGTAAATAGCAATGTATTTTGATTACTTAATTGATGAGAAATGTACTAAAATGTTTAAAATTATTATTTTTTTCCGAATAAGAGATGGAGATAATGTTGCAATGAAGAGGTTTAAAGTGAGGCACAGGGGGTAGAAGTAGCCATATTAAGACCTAGCAAGGGAGTAGAGGATGCTATAATAAAAACTAGCAAAATCAAACGGCAAAAAGCAAAAGGTTGCAGGAGTGAATGAAATGACACGCGTAGGGGGCGGAACGATCTCAGTTAATTTTCAATGAAGAAGAAGATGATTTCGTAGACGTCGCAGCAACCGCGCACGGAAAAGAAAAAGGGCAAAAAAAAAAATCAAAAACAAAAACAAAACACCGCAGCTGTACACAAAATAGAAGATATCAGCCACAGGTGCGTACAAAGGAGCAGCCGCAGCTCTCAAAGAGGAGGACGACACAGCTGCGCACAAACAATAAGGAGTGCTGGTAGCAACGGCACGGGCAACGGGTGGCATGCGACAGCGGAGCGCGCATGCGGCAAAGCGCGCGGCAGAACCAGATTGACAATTACCAGTGGCCGCAAGAAGCAAAGCATGCTTCGCTCCTTAGTCGTTGGTTTCGAATTTCCGTATTCGCCTCAGTAGCACGGATAACAAATATAGATGTAGGTGCCCTTGCCATCTCCAAGCTAGCGCCTGGGCCACAATCGCTGAGTGTTCACTAGCGTTAAAAGACGCGCGGCACTGAATTTTTTATTTTTATTTTTAATTAAAAATTTTTTATTAAAAAAACTTAAGTTAAACTTATAATTTTTTTCAGTCAAAAGTTTAATTATTTAAAATTTATAATTACTTTTATTTATTTTTATATTATTTTATATTATTTATTTTTACTAGTGATCTAATAAATAATTTACAATTATTTAAATTTTATAGTGTATTATTTATTATTTAATAATAAATTAATAATTAAACATAATATTAAATAAATATGTAAAATATAATTTTAAAAAATAAAAAAAGATAAAAGATAATATTTTTAGAATATTTTGTTTAGAGTAAAAAAATAAAGTAATAGATTAGAAAAGAAGTTACTGTTTGTTGTTGAAGTAATTTTAAAATAGAGTAAAATGTCGAAGGATTAAAATGTCAAAGGAGAGAAAGTAGATCTTTTACCAATTCAAACTTATTAGATTTTACACAAATTATAATTTCTTCACCCATATTTGCTTTGTGATTGGTTTAGTTGGGATAGTGATGCCAACAACATATTTATCACAAGAGGTTTCCTAATATATTATATTGTAGTATGTAATTATATATGCCACTTGTATATAATTAATATTAATTATTAAATGAACAATTTTATTAATGTATTAAAAATCCATTTTACATATTAGCTTTTGACAGGGAGCAACTGCAATTTTCTTTTCTTTTTTGTTAAAAAAAAAGAAAAATTTAATTCGAAGAAGCTCGTCCGTCACTTCATAATGAGCCATTTTTTGAATTAATTGAGTTACAGAATTAGTTGGTCAGTTAAATGAACAGCCTCGATTGGTTTAAGTACTTGCAATACCGTTCGTTTGTACCACGTGATGAATAACGCACCACTTCGCCCTTGTTGCTGCAATTTTAGGCAGAGAAATGTCATAAGCATTAAAACTTCACAACAATTTCTCATAAATTTGTTTATTATATATATATATATATATTTGAAGTAAGGTTACACCACAATGATACTATTAAGTTCAATATAACTGACATGTGTTAAAACATTTAACAAATAGAAATCCTATTTATCCATATTTTACCTAAAAAATGAAGCACACTAGATGTTCTTGAATCATACCTTAATTAATGGATAGATCACGCATAGTTATTTCATATGAAACTTTTCTTTGCATTACTTGAAAATAAAATTGTTGTCCTTTTGTTTAAAACTTTTTTGGTTTCAAAGACATTGAATCATAATTAATCATCGAGTTTTTAATGTGATTATTATTATTATTTTATTAATTGGGAAAATACATATGACGGGCACCTTTTAAGGATTGTTTCATGTTAAAATTATAATTTACTCATATATTTATCTTGACCTAACAACTGTAATTCATGATTTAACATGACATTTTCCTAGCTACGTGAAAAGAAAAAGAAAAAAAGGCTCTAAAAATGACGTAAAAGTGGACGCTAATAATCTTAATTTAAAAAGGTGAAAGGACGAATGAGCTTTTTTTTTTTTTTGATAATTAAAGAAACAATTTCTTACTCATAAGAGAAAAAAAGATAAAAAATGATGAAGAATATTTTTATTTTTAAGTAATTTAGGATAAACTTTTACTAAAGAAAAATGATAAATGGACATAACATGCTTTTCTGATATACATACATATGACATTCAACTTTAGAAATAAGTAAGTTCTTCTTCGACTATATATATTTTATGTGAAGACACCTTACAAGTTTCCGTATCTCAAATTGGTCAAAGACATTTCTCCAAGGATGCAAAACAAAACCAAAGTCAAGATCGATGTAACTTGTAAGATGAAAAAGAGATAGTATCTTAAAGGGTGTAAAGTAGACCAAAATCGGCTTTAATAATTAGCACAATTTAAGGAATTAATGCGTTCACGTCAAATGTTGAGACTAAAAAACAAAATATATAAAATGTTTCAGTACTTCAAAGCAATTAATTAGTGGGTTTTTAAATAAAAAACAAAATCCTTAAGACTTTCATTTTTTTATGCTACACTCTATTTAGGCATTTATAAGCTCATATTTCAAGTTAAGGTTTACCTAACTTGAAAATTTATTAGAAAGTGCAGTGTTTGTAAAAACCCAGAATTAACTTAAATCTATTAGATGTCTATGATTTATTAATGAATGCATGATTGGAGAATATATAATATGCTTAATCTACGGGGCAAAAATATTTTTAAATATGACTTTTATTTATATTTATTTAAGCTATGGAAGAGGACATAAAGGAAGAATTGGACAACTTACCAGCAAACCTTAAGCTGAAACCCTTACCCTTTAAACACGGTAAATGCTTTTACGCGAGTCACTTTCTCTAACTTACGTTAGAAGAAATACACCTAATTAATAGTTTGGACACCGCATCTAAGTGAGCGATAAATTGGATAACTTATCCCAATTAACAAAGCTATGCAAACCCATCAGCGAAGCTATGCAATTTTGATTAGTTTTCGTAAGTTTTAAACTAGGTTTGCTGTTTTTTTTTTAATATTTTCTTGGTTTTTTATGTTTTCTTCTAGTTTCTATCTTTAGCACTAGTCAGTGTTCTCGCATGCAATGCAACCTTACGTTTTCCCTTTATTTTTTATTATTATTATTATTCTTATTATTTTTTTCACCACTACCCCTACCTAATCGTCTGATGCTGTAATGTGAAATAAATGAAAGAAAGGCCCGTGGCGCCACCTGTCAAGTGTTGTCACTTTCACTTCACCATTTAAATCTTCCCGCCCCACGGCCGCAGTGAGGGCCACGCAACGCGCCACAAGCTCTCCTCCGAAATTCTTAGGTATGAACCCTTCGACCGTCACCAGTCCACCGCCCCTTCCCCCTACCCAAACAGTTAGACCTGCCCACACCTTATTACTGTTCTCAACTCAACTACACGCCTTCCCTACTCTCTCACACTTCCGCTTTCGGTCACCTAACTATCACCATTAACTCACCTCACTCCTCAATTGAAGATCATTCATTGACTTCTTCTGCACAGGAATCACAGGGACACATCCAACGTCGCAGACGGAAAATTATTAAATTCCTAGCTCCCTCCCGGGAGCACTAAATCATAATCACAAATTAGTCAAACATCTTTAGGACTTACGTAGCCCTGTCCTCTTGCCTTCGCTTCATCTTCTTTCTTCACAATATTTTTGTATAAAAACTGCACCGCAAATGAATTGGAAAGCCAGAAAAATTTGATCAGACGACCTTCAATCTTGGTCTTTTTTTTTTTTATCCGACGGGAGATCAAACGGAGATGGAAATGGAAGATATCGAGCATAGTGGCAGCGCCGCCGAGATGTCTCCGACGCTAGGTGAGCTGCTGAGACGAGTTGACCAACAATCGCGGAGGATCACTGGAGGTGTTGATGATGACACTCCTCCGCCGCACGAGGTTATTGAATTGGAGGAATCGAATGTGGACGTACCCACATCTTTTCTTCCTTTCGTTCTTTCCTTTAATAATCTTACCTATAAGGTCAAAGTTCGTCGGAAACTGAAGTTTTCCACGTGTTTTCGCCGGAAGAACAGGCTTGGGACGGTGGATGATGAGACGGAGATAGAAAGCGCATTTTCTAATACCAAAACTTTGTTGAATAACATATCGGGAGAAACGAGGGAAGGAGAAATCTTAGCGGTTCTTGGAGCTAGTGGTTCTGGTAAGTCGACGTTGATAGACGCTCTTGCTAATCGGATTTCGAAAGATAGCTTGAAAGGAACGGTGACTCTGAACGGAGAAGCGTTGGAATCCCGGCTTTTGAAGGTGATTTCCGCGTACGTGATGCAAGATGATCTTCTCTACCCCATGTTAACAGTGGAAGAAACGCTGATGTTTGCTGCGGAGTTCAGACTACCACGATCCCTCTCCAAATCGAAAAAGGCGGCGAGAGTTCAAGCGTTGATCGATCAGTTAGGGCTGAGGAGAGCGGCGAACACGGTGATCGGAGACGAAGGCCACAGAGGTGTTTCTGGCGGAGAGCGGCGCCGTGTTTCCATCGGAATTGATATTATTCACGATCCAATCATCTTGTTTCTCGATGAACCGACGTCAGGACTTGATTCCACTAGTGCTTTCATGGTAGTGAAGGTTTTGCAGCGAATCGCTCAGAGTGGAAGCATCGTTGTCTTTTCGATTCATCAACCTAGCTCCAGAATCATCGGTTTGCTCGATCGATTGCTTATTCTTTCTCGTGGACAGACCGTATACAGTGGGACGCCGGAGGCGCTTCCCGTTTTCTTCTCCGAATTCGGCCATCCAATCCCCGAAAACGAGAATCGAGTCGAGTTTGCACTTGATCTAATTCGCGAACTCGAGACATCTCCAGCAGGTAGCCAAACAAAGAGCTTGGTGGAATTCAACAAATCATGGCAAGAACCGCGAAAAAGTTGTTCAAACCTGGATTTTAATGCTTCAGGATCATCCCTGAAGGACGCAATAAGTGCAAGTATTTCAAAAGGGAAACTAGTTTCTGGTGCTACGAACAACCGCGCAAGTTCATCATCAAAATCAACCGTCGCAAAATTCGCCAATCCGATCTGGACCGAGATGATTGTGCTCGGAAAACGATCGGTCAAGAACTCTTGGCGAATGCCGGAACTGTTTGGAATGCGATTGGCGACGGTAATGGTTACAGGATTCATTATAGCCACCATGTTCTGGCAACTCGATAATTCACCAAGAGGCGTGCAAGAACGGTTAGGATTCTTCGCATTCGCAATGTCCACTACCTTCTACACATGTGCAGACGCCCTTCCAGTTTTTCTACAAGAGAGATACATCTTCATGCGCGAAACTGCATACAACGCTTACCGCAGATCTTCCTATGTTCTAGCGCGCTCAATTGTCGTAATTCCATCCTTAATTTTTTTCTCATTGGCGTTCTCTTTGACAACATTTTGGGCAGTTGGTCTCAGCGGAGGATTTTCTGGGTTCTTGTTTTACTTCTTGGTGGTTCTTGCCTCGTTCTGGGCTGGAAGCTCCTTCGTGACTTTCCTCTCCGGTGTAATTCCACATGTCATGATGGGCTACACGGTGGTCGTCGCGCTTCTCGCTTACTTTCTTCTCTTCAGTGGGTTCTTCATGAACAGAGACCGAATTCCAGCTTACTGGATCTGGTTCCATTACATCTCGTTAGTGAAATATCCATTTGAGGCAGTTCTGCAGAATGAATTTGATGACACAAGCAAGTGCTTCGTGAGGGGCATTCAGATCTTCGATAGCACTCCGCTTAAGATATTACCGGATGGGACGAAATTGGAGCTTTTGAAAACGATAAGCAATTCACTGGGAATGAGCATCACTAGCAGAACCTGTTTGACGACTGGAGATGATATACTGAAGCAAGCGGCGATCACGCAGCTTAGTAAGTGGAATTGCTTGTGGATTACTGTGGCCTGGGGCTTCTTTTTCAGGATTTTGTTCTATCTTTATTTGACGTTTTCGAGCAAGAACAAGAGAAGGTAGAGATTGGGTGACGCAGCTTGGCCGATGGAAACGTGTAGCAGTTTGTATGAAGGAAGAAGAAAGATGGCCGGTAAAAGTCAAATAAGTGCGGCTTCCTAAGTAATTAACTTTTGCTTTTATATTTTTTTGACATTTATTTGGTATACTTAAATATTCCTTTGTGTTATAGCAAAATATAATCAAAAGTTCAGAACATGCAAATTATAGTTTACAATTAAAATGTAGGTTCTTTTCTGTTAACGTTCTCTTCAGCACTGTACAAATTGCCTTTCTTTCTTTTTTTTTTCAACGTTATAGATATTATCAATTTGCAACCTTTAAACTTTTAAGATGATCACACAGCGTCCGATATTTGCTATGTTCTTGTCTAAGAGAGGGGATAAATGACATGGATACCAGTGTGTGCTAGGAGATGGCTTCTTGTGGCTAAGATGCTTCAGTAGACACTAGTTGATAGTGTGATCAGTGAATGCAGGAATTCGGGTGGAGGCCAAGCGCAACCTCAAAGTAGCTAGTGTTTTGAGTAACCAGCACGTGGGTGCCAAAATGGTTCATGTAGCTGGAATATTGGTGCAAATTTAGTGTGTTGACAAGTATATATAGCTAACAAAGTCTGATAACTAACTAAAGTGTTGTGATAGCTGACCAAAGTGTGACACTGAGTTGTCACTTGATACATCCATAATAGTGTTTGGCAAGAAGGAGAACGTGGGTAATAGTTGGCAACCCCATCATGTGGTGAATGACACAACCTAAGGGCATCTGCAATGCATGAGCTAAATAAATCATCCACTTCATCACTTTTATCATCCACATCATCCATTCATTAAACTTTCACTCATTAAACTCTCACCTACAATGCTAATAGTTTATTAGACCGTACTGTATGGGTCTCACAATCATATCAATTCATTAAATACACAAACTACAATATTTTATTTATAAAATATTTTTTTTTCAAAATACCTGTTATTCTCATTTAAATTAAAAAGATAACAATTATTTTAATTTATATAAAAAGTAGATTTTTTATAATTATTTAATTTAAATATTACTTTTTTAATAAACAATTAAAAATGTTAAATTTTAAATGTTACTAATCATTATTATATTTTATTTAATATATATATATATAT